>PVJS01009079.1:21826-51430 GCA_004027185.1 Glis glis
TTGCGGTACCGGGGATTGAAGGCAGGAGCGTTCTACCTCCGCTCTACGCCCCCGGCCCTATTTTTTATACTTTATTTTGAAACCGTGTCTCCTGAAGTTGCGGAGGGCCTCACTAAGGAGAGAGAGAGAGAGAGACAGACAGACAGAGAGACAGAGAGACAGGGAGAGAGAGAGCGAGCGAGCTGAGGCTGGCCGTGAACCCGGATCCTCCGGTCTCCGCCTCCCAAAATACTGGGATTACAAGCGTGCGCCACCACGCCTGGCTAGTAGGATTATTCTTAATCAGACTAAGGTAGACATCAAGACGGGCACAGGGACTGAACATGGGAACAGTGATATATTTGAAAAAGCAATGGGGCTCTTTAGGAAGGAAAGTGGGTGGTGGGCAACCTACAATGTTCAATACAGTTGCTACCTTCGACATCATTCTTTCTTTTATGACCATAATTCTTGTATAAATCGCATTTTAGGCTATCATTCAGGTCCAGTCTTGATCATCGAAGTCTCACAAAAGAGAACGGAGCATAGATGTTCAATAAACGTGTTGAATCAAAGCCAAATGTACTGACCCATCATATGGACAGTCCAGAACCACCCTTTCCAACTCGAATGCAAAATTAACATGCAGGAACTGTATGGAATATGACCAAAGGAAGAATTATCTTCCAGGCAGCATGCCCAAGGGTGTTTCTATTACCCATGGAAAAGACAGCACTGGAGACTAGCCTGTGATTGCAATATTTGTTGCAGTCATTGAAACCCACAACAGATGGGATGGAATAAGGTGGTTACCACCACAATGGCAGAAACAACTATCATTTGTTGAGTAGTTCCTTTGTACTAGTCTCTATGCTAGATGTTGAAATTCATTCTGTTATTTAATTTAAGCATTGAAACAACCCTAGGAGGTAGGTATTATTTCTCTAGTTTACAGAGTAGGAAACTGAAGTTTTGAGGTGAAGCACATTGTCCGGGTTATTGCTGTAACCCCAAGCATATCCCTTGGCAGCCCGTGTTCTTAATCATGTCCCATTATGGCCCCCAACCAAGAGTAGTAGATGTAAACCCAGATCAGCTCAGGGACTGTTCTTATCTTCCTCTCCAGTCTTTTTTCTCTTGTGAAGTCAGAAATTCTAAAGGATTCCTTTTCCTAGGAAAGCTATCTAGGCTCCAAGTGTTATGTAGATTGCTAAGATTGCTAAGGAGAGTCCAGAAAGTGCCCTTGTCAACTGATCTTGGGTACTGTCATTTGCAACACGACAAAGGATTTGGTGTGGTCACACCTGTAGGTAGAGTTTTAGTTTTGGAGGAAAAACTGCCCCAGACTTTCCCTGATCATTTGTCAGCCAAGAAAACAACTTCCCTACAAAGCCATGCCAACTACTAGCTATCAAACGAAGAATGCCCTTTAGGTCTCTGTTGAAATTCTACTGGACTCTGTAAGCATCAGCAGTCCAGATTGCTCCATATGTAAAATAAGGGAGAAAAATGCCCAAGGATAAGTGTTCTGAACAAGGTAAATATTTTAAGTTTACAGGAAAATAAAGATGAAATTCATACCTGGAATGGGCATTACAAATCATGAAGTCAAAGGAAAATGAGTCTCAGAGGCAGGGATTTCCTTGTCTCAAATCACATTTCCCGTGAACAGAGGAGCCAGGATCAGCATGCTGTTGTTAGACCCACAAACATTCTGTATGTCATTGGAGCCACACATAATCCTTGCAGTAAGTTACACTGAGGCCACCGGACAAGTTACTGCAATTTCATGAAGATTGCCTAATTTGAGTTTCTAAGAAAATTCCATTAATTTATTTTTGTTGTTTGCTATGCAGTTTGATTGCTGACAGGTAAACCAAAGTTAAGTTATAGGCTCAAGGAACCGAGAACCTGAGAATCTCCTGTTAGGTTGGTATTTTATTTTTCATACAGTAAAAACAAGTCCTTCAGCAAGGGAAGCTGTATTTCTACTTTGATTAATTATTTAAAGATGAGGCAAAGTGGAAGGACAAAGAAGAAGGGGGTATGTTACCACACTTACCTAGCAAGATACAAACAAGGGAGACACGGTACCTGAAATCAGCAGCAAACGCAAACCAGTCAGCTTTCTGGTAGGGCTTTTTTTTTTTTTTTTTTTTTTTGCGGTATTGGGGATTGAACCCAGGGGCGTTCTACCTCTGCGCTATGCCCCTGGCCCTATTTTTTATACTTTATTTTGAAACCAGGTCTCACGAAGTTGCAGAGGGCCTCACTAAGGAGAGAGAGAGAGAGAGAGAGAGAGAGAGAGAGAGAGAGAGAGACAAGAGACAGCGAGAGAGCTGAGGCTGGCCGCGAACCCGGATCCTCTGGTCTCCACCTCCCAAAGTACTGGGATTACAAGCGTGCACCACCACGCCCGGCTATGGTAGGGCTTTTTGACAAAGACTCTTGACCTAAGAGAAGCCAGTCTGAGACTCTCTCTCTCCCCCAGTCCTTCTCCACCTTACTCTTACCTCTTCCTTCCCCTTAGAACCAACCACGGACCTGCTTTGGGTACCTCAAACTCTACCAACCATGGACCTGTTTTGGGTGCCTAAAACTCTACCTCCGCCATGTAGACCCAGTGCTCTGACACTGTCTGCATTATATAACATATATTATGATTATTTAATTGCTGATTTCCCACGGGAGACGTCGCTGGCTTGTTTCTTGAGGGTTTTCATCATGGTTTCCCTATGGTACAGCAGAGTTCTTTACCTTTTGTGGTGGGGAAGGTTGTATTGGGAATTGAACCCAGGGGCATCCTACCTCTGATCTACATCCCTAGCACTATTTCACTTTTTATTTCTTAACAGGGTCTTGCTAAGTTAGCGCGCACTGGTCTCGAATGTGCGGTCCTCCTGTCTCAGCCTCTCAAGTACTGGGATTACAGGTGCGCGCCACAGCACCCGGCTTATAGCATAGTTCCTAATACACAGAGCACATTTGCTAAATGACTGGCTACAGGAACACTCCAAAACCTGCTACGGCTTCCCCAGTACCAACTACATCACAGCTCCTTTTATTCTTCACACGCAATGTCTCCTACCAGAGTGCTTGCACCTAGCTTTTCAACTACACTAACCCTTCCGTCTTCCTAGAATCCAGCTCAGGCCTAATTGCTCTGCCTTCCCAAATTTCTCTGGTACACAATCGTCTTCTATAGCATACTATCGTTTTAACATCTCGTGATTGCTATTCCAGGTCATTTTTTATATTTCTTTAGTATCCTATCCACAGAGCCTAGTAGAATGATGTGTATACATATGTAGTAATGCTAGAAATTTTTTGTAGAGATGGTTAAAATATAAGGCAGACAGGCTATAACACAACCATTTGCACTCCTATAATCTAGGATTTGATAAAAAATGATTTCTAGATTCCTTATGGTTAACATGGTAAAGAAGCCTAAAATATTTTTTGGGGGGTGCATTGTAATTTTACATCACATTGGGGTAGAGAGTGCCTAAATTTTGACAATAAGAATAAATTAAACTTATGTGAAATGTTCAGTCTTGCTGTTTTATTCCTTTTTTTTTTTGCTTTGTTTTGTTTTGTTTTGGTACCAGCCCTTTTTTTATTTTAAAGCAGGGTCTTGCTGAGTTGCTGAGGCTGGCCTTGAACCTACGAACCTCCTGTCTCAGCCTCCCAAGTACTGGGATTACAGGCGTGCGCCACCATGCCGGGCTAGTCTTCCTGTTTTAAATGTAATTTCATCAATCCTGCCTCATTTGTTTTGTAAACATACAATTCTGAAGCCATAGAAATACAGAGCATATTTTTCAAATAGCCCAGTTACGGACAGATAAAATGCCCATGCTGGCCAGGGGGAAATATTTCACTTCATTTATTAACTGAAATATGTTTTCACTTCAACCTACAGTTTAAACTTCAACTCATGAGATTCCATGAAAATTTACACATGGTTACTTGGAAAATAAAAATGAGACTGACTGGGAAATACTTGTCCCACACTTCAATGCTCGGCCTCATCTTCCAATCCTGGCATCTCTCAGCCTCCAGAACTTTCTTCCCAAACACAGACATGACCATGGTACTCCCAATTATCACAGCCCTCCCCTGTTCAAAATCCTTTAATGGCAACCCATTATTTGTAAACTAAAGCCCAAGACTACCATGACTTTCAAAACCTTCTGGTATGTGGCCCCTGTTTATCTTTCTGGTGTATTCTCTGTTTCATGTACCAACTTCATTGACCAATTGGCCATTCCAGGAAAACACCCCTCGGTGTTTTTGCATCTATTCAGGGATCAGCCAACTTGTTCTATGAAGGGCCAGGGTGTAAATATGTTAAGCTTTGAAGGCCAGTTGGTCTCTGTCAAAACCACTCGACTATGTTGTGGGCACATCAATACATAAAGAATGAATGTGGCTTTGTTCTGATAAGACTTTGTGGGAACAGAAACTTGGTTTTTATGTAATTTTCACAAGTCATGAACTACATTGCTTCTTTTAATTTTTCAATCATTTAAAAATGTAAATGCCATCCTTTGCTCCTAGCCCACATGCAATAAGGTGCATGTTCCCGCTCATCTCTGGATTCCTGTGTGTTCTCCAAGTGTCCAACTCAACTCCTGTGTTCCCTAGAATATATACCAATTCCTCTCAGCAGTGATTCTGCACTTCTTCCTTGCTGCAATCCAGAAACTTTTGATTATGTCCCCAAAAGGTGCTCAATGCAGTCAACTTTGGCTGTCATTATTTATGAGCTCACTAGACTGGGTCTCATGTACCATAATGAAGGAAATGGACCACATCTTTATAAGAAGTAAGCTTTTGTTTCAGTCCCCCTCCTCCCACAATAGCATCATTTGCAAAGCAGTTGCTGTGTGGCAATGTGTGTAGGTCCCTGGTGACGGACTGGATATTGCCCCCCCATGACAGTTCATACCATCAACAAATTATTTTTTATATGGCTGTACCTCAGAAAAACTAGGGAAACATCTGAGGTGCTTCCATGAGGAGAAAAGGTGCATACGAGCTGCCTGCTGGAGCTCCAACTTGAAAGAAACACAGAACTTGGACTCTATCCAAGGCAGAGGGGACCGCGTCCCCAGCCTGTCTTTCTTCATACATGTTCTCTGAGGTTGGGGGCCCATGCTGGAGACTAGGGAAGCTCAGATATCCTTTACTGAGAACATGGCAACTTTGCAAACAGCTGTCTGGTGCTCCTCAACTCAGGCTCAAGAATTGAAGGAGAACCTCAGAGACCTCCTCCAAAGAGCCTAGTGGAAATGACTTTGGTAGGTAGGAGATGCTCAGAGTGGGCACGGGCGGTGCCCCATCCTGGCAGGTGGGAAACGTCCACAAGGTTTTCTTCCATGACTGAATCGGAGTCAGAGTTCCCTGTGGAACTGCCAGGGTGACTCAGCTGTGAAGTGCAGCCCCAAGTAAAAGAACAAGGGACTTGGCATTCAGAGCTATTCACCATGGACCAGCTGAAGGGCACCGTCAAAACCAAGGCCACAGCTGTCGTTGCTGGCGAGTGCTAGTAACGGGGCAGGCTGCCTCTGGAAGTCGCTCTTGATATGCATGGTCAAGGTACTCAGTTGGCATAAGTGAAGATCTTAATTCCTGACTTAGAAAGAATTTGCTTCTACCTTATCTAAAATCATATCGGTGCTTTGGAGCATAAGATACAAAGATGGAGACTAAGTCCTGACCAGCCTGAGGGGTGGGGGTAGGGGTCAGGGAGGAAAGAAAAGAAGGCATACTAGCTCAGAGTACAGAATTTGGAATCTGAAAGACCTGAGTTCCAAAGCACAAGTAACCACTTCTAAATGATGTCACCTTGGGTTACACGATGCACGCCCTGCCTCAGTTTGCTCATCTACAAAGTAGAGAGAATGACAGTGATCTCATAAACGTGCAGGAGTAAAAGACCGCCCCATGTGCAACGCATAAGCACCCAGGAAATGTCAGCTGCTCTTCGAACGGTGTCCCCCCTGGTACCTGTCACATCGGTTGCACATAGTAGGCACTGCATATTTCCTGATTGATTGGCTAATTGCTTGCAGCTGAGTTGAAGGCTACTTATTTGCTAATCACGGTGCTGGTTCAGAGAGGCTGCGATTTGCTTCACAGATGCTGTGGGCTTTGTGAACTGTTGATAAATAGTTAAAGCTTGTCATTTATAAACGGCTCCTGGGCTTCTTGTGAGTAAGTGAACAGGGGAGTGTGATGAAAGGCATCTTTACTCAGCACTGACAACTCGAGCTAGAGGCTCAAGGCCCAGTGCAGCCAGCGAGTACCTGGCCCAGCGCCTAAGCCCCGGCGGAGGCTCCCTTATCCTTGCTCTCCCTTTGATGGTCTGGTAGGAGCCTATCCAGACAGAGATGCAGGCTGATCAGAGCAGGAACAGGCTGGGATTTATGTAAATCACACACCTCTTGGGACATGTGGATCTCAAGATGGCTCGAGGAGTCCTGCATTCTTGGAATATTTCTTTATAATGTGTAAGACACTAACAAGAGCTGCTCCATTCTGTTGTGCTGGTTGCGCACCGCACAAACCTCAGCAGAGCTGGTCATGTGGCCGTGAAGACCCTGAGGGCTGCAAACAATGCTACAGCAGTTCTGAACGGCCTGGGTCCTGGAAAACCTGCAACCTTCCCACTCCTCCCTGCAGACACTGAACCCCAAAGTTTCTTAAGCACAACAGGATTAACATAAATTCTGAGGAGATATTCAGCAAGTTGGTTAAGCTTGTGGTCTTTTTAGAAAATTGGATAATAATTTCGGCCTATCTAGTGGGTTCTGAACCCAATGTGCACAGCGAATCATCATTGAAACAGAATGGCCTGTTACATGGAATAATAAAGTATTGCTAGAGTGCTGTAGCCAAATGGGGGCATAGGAAGCTTTGGAAGTTTGATATGATTAATCAATCAAATTAGTTCTCGCCCTCGCTGGAGTGACCATGGATGTAGAAAATAGGAGGCAGTGAGTAAGAATTAAAAGCTGGGAGAAACAGGTCCCCAAGAAGGTAGGGAATGTGCTGATTATATGGGTACAAAAAACCTGGGGTGGGGGCGCAAACATAGGAAACAAAGAGCCACTTTGCTCCTGGGAAAGGGGCTGAGTACTATCAAGCCAGCCACGCTCTGCCCATGAGACACCAGTCTCAAAGTGATTAACCGTGCTGGGTCCCACAAGTACCATCAGGGCGGGGGGGGGGCTTTGACAAGCATCACGGGGGACACAGCTATATCCACTCAGTGGCAGGAACCCCAACAAGACCAGGAATAGAACACAAAATTATATGCTCCAGAAAAAGAGAATTGGGAAATTAAAAAAAAAACACTTTTTTTTCTCTGTAACTCATTTGAGCTCATACCATTTCATATAATCCATTTACAATATGTGTTAGCATTTGCTGATAAATGGGCACCTGATGGTTTTAGAATAGCTAAAAAGCATTTTCATTTTGATGAAATGATGTTTGGGTTATTTAAACAAGTGTCTCATGGTATATGCTTGATCATTATTAAATAAAAATACTAGGCCCTTTCTCTTCCTCCTTAACCTGACCGGCATGTTTAATGGCATCTCACTCCTAGGCAGAGAATCTAAGCTCTATGAGGAGCGCAGTCAAGAACGGGTGTTCCGGTCAGCGTTCTCACAGTCAGAAGCTAAGGAGCTGACCATGTAACTTAGAGGAAAGATTTATTTTCTTTTGGTTTCGGGTTTAGTCCATGAGAGGCCGGGGACCACGGATCTCAGCATGGCGGTGGGAGTCAGAGAGAGGGAGAGCACATGGGCTGTGCTCCTCACATCATGGAGGCCGGAAGCAAGAGCAAGAGCAGGGGGAGGAGGAAGCATATATAATCCCCCAGGGACCACTTCCAGCCACACCCTACTGGCCTACCGGGTACCACCCAGGTAAATCCATTACAATGGATTTATCCACTTCTGGGATTAGAACCCTCAAGACTCGAGTATATCAACTCCAAACACCAACTTATGAACTCTTCAAGGAGCCATTCTATATCTAACCATAACAGTGGACATGTTGTTACCCATGATGTTGCTATTAAATGTAACTCAACCTCAGAGAAGAATCATTTCCGATCACTGTGGGCTTGGGATTTGCCCAGGTAACTGGGGAAAGACTGCCCAACACCTTTTACAGTTCAGCATGCAGAAGCATTTGTTTCTGCAGCCAAAGGAGAGGTTTTCGAAAAATCTTTCAAAACGATGTCTCAGCAGGCATACATAAGAGTTCAAATGTGCACACTTTACTGGCTATCTGAAACTGGCATTTGGGTTTTTTGTCCCATCAAAAGCAAAGAACATAGTCCCTTTTATCGCGTTAGTACAGATTTATAGTTCCTTATCTGAAATCTTTGGCATTAGACACATTTAAGAATCCGAGTTTTTTAGATTCTAAAAGGAAATACTATGGGTCTATACGGAACAACCCCCAACAAGGTCTGGGGCATCCCCTGGAATCCCATATATTCACGTTTTTGCAGCTGACTGTAGGAACGATTGCAACAACGGATGAAGACTATAAATAGTCTCACCTCGGTTCAAGTCAGGATTTGCTGCCAAACACTCTGCACCAACCTTTGGGGAAACTTTCAGGATTTCACCATTGCAGACAAAGGCTCCCTCACCTGCCCAACATCCACATACCTTCTGGCAGAGCTGTTGCTCAGCCGCTTTCGTAGCATGGGCCCCAAATCATCATCAGCAGCATTATCTGGGAAAGTATTAGAACTGCAAATTCTTGACGCCCACCCCAGGTTTATTCACTCAGAAACGGTAGAGCTGGGGCTCAGAAACCTGTGTCCAACACGGACTCCACAGGATTCTGAAACTCACTGCAGCCTGAGAACCAGCTCTGGTGAGGATTAGGAATAAACTGGTCTGGGAGGAAGGAGACCTGAGTTTGGGTTGACTTGGTGTCATTTTCAGTAACTGGAGTTCCAGTCTGCAGAATTGACTGAACCTGCCCCCGTTGCTCAGTAGGGTCCTTACGCAGGAATAAAGAAATAAGCATGTAGCCGGGCGTGGTGGCGCACACCAGAAATCCCAGTACTGGGGAGGCTGAGATAGGAAGATCACAGGTTGGAGATCAGCCTCAGCAACCTAGTGAGACCCTTTTTCAAAACCAATACTAAAAAGGACCTGGGAGTGTAGCTCAGAGATAGAACGCCCCTGGTTTCAATCCCCAGTAATACACACACACACACACACACACACACACACACACACACACATACACACGAAAGATAAAGAAAAGAAATAATCATTTAAAAAGCTTTATAAATGATAAGGTACTATGTATATAGTAGTCATACAAGAATAAAATAACACCATTAAATGGAGCAAAACTTAACTAACTGATCAATGCTATATAGTAAGAGAAAGTAAATAAATTGAAAATCTAAAATGGTACATCTGGGCCTGGAAATATATATCCCATTGTGGTCTGTCTCAGGCTTTCTGTCTCTGGGAGACCCAGAGTCATGTTCCCAATCAGCTCACATTAAAACATGAAAATATGCAAAAAAAGATTGACATGTTTAGTTATATATATAATATATATATATATATATATATATATATATATATAATATTCCCTACCCCATCTCATTCCAGAAAAGATTTAAGACAATGCTGAAAGATAGATGGCATATCCTGCTGTTTACCTTCCTGTGCTATGAAAAGCAGAGAGACCGACCCAGAGAGGCAACTCATACAGTGGGAAAACCCTGGAGTGGACACTCAGAACCCTTAGTCTAATCTCAGTTCCACCACTGACTAACTGAGCCACCCCGGGCCAGGCACCTCAGCCTCTCTGGACATCAGCTGCCAGCCCAAAGCACTGTTCTCCTGGCTGTGTGCTCTTAGCCACAGCTTGTTTTTTCCAGTTCCTGAAATTGGATTCTATAAACAGACGGCACATGTGATAAAGCCTGCATCTAGTGAGAATGAACATGAAATGAGCAATCTTCCTTTCTTTTTACAAACCAGGCAAGGACCAGAAATGCAAGCCTAGTTGAGTTTCATGGCATCTGCTGTACTTTAACCCTACTAGACATTCTGGTTTCCCCCAGGCACAGAGTTTTATTCTGTTTCCTATCATGGCTATTGTTATTATTATTTTTTTGTACAGTACAAGGGATTGAACCCAGGGGCATTCTATCTCTGAGCTACACCCAGCCCTATTTTTTTTATCCTTTTTTTTTTTTTTTGCGGTACCGGGGATTGAATGCAGGGGCGTTCTACCTCCGCGCTACGCCCCCGGCCCTAATTTTTATGCTTTATTTTGAAACCGGGTCTCACGAAGTTGCGGAGGGCCTCACTAAGGAGAGAGAGAGAGAGAGAGAGAAAGAGAGAGAGACAGGGAGAGAGAGAGCAAGAGCTGAGGCTGGCCGCAAACCTGGATCCTCCAGTCTCTGCCTCCCAAAGTACTGGGATTACAAGCGTGCGCCACCACGCCCAGCCCTTTATTTTGAAACAGGGTCTCTCTAAGTTGCGGAGGGCCTTACTAAGTAGTTGAGG
Source organism: Glis glis (assembly GCA_004027185.1). Lineage (NCBI taxonomy): Eukaryota > Metazoa > Chordata > Mammalia > Rodentia > Gliridae > Glis > Glis glis. The sequence goes on from PVJS01009079.1 coordinate 32,377, forward strand.
CTGGCCACAAACCTGCGATCCTCCTGTCTCAGCCTCCCGAGTACTGGGACTACAAGCGTGCGCCACCTCGCCTGGCTTGTTATTATTTTTTTTTTAAAAAAAGTTTCCCCAGGGAAGGCTTGGTCCGTAAAGCCCTTCTGCCTTGGCCACAGTCTGATGATTAAATGTCAGCTGACTTCACCGCTTCTTCCTACCTGCTCACCTTAGATCATGGTGACAATAGAGAGCTGACCTACCCAAGCCCTTTGCGGCACTTTATACCCTTTTGTATACTTTTATTGGTGCAGTGTCATTATACATCATAGTGAGATTTGAAGTGATACAAACACACATGCACCCAGCACTTGGTGTATTTCCCTCCAGATCCCATCCCCTTCCCTTCGTCCTCCCCATATGCATTAGTGAGTGGTAGTGAAACCTTGTATGGACATCACCTTATCTGAACTGTTCCCTTCCTCAATCCTTCTTTTTCCCTCCCCCACCTCCCTACTCCAATCCCCTTCCACTATTTTACTGTTTTCTCTCCTCATTTATCTGAAGTCCCTTTTGCTTCCTCTTTTCTCTCTAGCTTCCACATATGAGAGAAAACATATGACCTTTGACTTTCTGAGACTGGCTAATCTCACTTAGCATAATTCTCCAGTTCCATACATTTTGTTGAAAATGACAAAATTTTGTTCTTCTTTATGGCTGAGTAAAATTCCATTGTGTGTATAGACCACATTTTTGTTATCCATTCACCTGTTGATGAGCACCCAGGTTGGTTCCATAATTTGGCTTTAGTGAATTGTGCTGCTATATACATGTTGTATGCATCTATCCCTATAGTATTCTAACTTCAGTTCCTTTGGACAAATACCAAATAGTGGGATGTCTGGGTCATAGAGTGATTCCTCTCCTAGTCTTTTGAGGAAACTCCATATTGATCTCCAAAGTGATTGTACTAATGTACAATAAGAATTCCCATTTACCCATATCCTTGCCAGTATGTCGGGAGCCATTCCCTTCTCTGAGTTGCATAAACAGCCTGGCAAGACGAGGATTTTGCCAAGTGTTGCAGATTTTGTTGATTGTGGCTGTAACAACAGAGGGAGGCTCAGGGAGGAACGAGTTGACCACTCCTTGACCCGGGAAGGAGGAGGGGTGCTGCGTGAGTGCACGATGTTTGTCTGCTTGTTGGTATTAATATTATATACATCTGGTGCTATGTTGTTAAGGTTGGCATTGTGTACATCTGATGCTCTGAAAGTGTATATAAGGTCCAAGCAAAATAAAGACGCTACGGCAGTATTGACTGACCGTCACATGGCAGTATGGACTGACCGTCCTCCCGATAAGGCTCCAGTATTGACTGAGAGTCCTCCCGAAAAGGCTACGGTATTGACCGCAGTTCCCTAGAAGCTATCTTTTGTCTTTCCTCTCTCGTCTCTTGTCTTTATGCTACTCCTTGTCTCTCTCTCCCTTTTCTCTCAGTCCTCACTCCCCGTTTCAGGAACAGTTCGAACCCTTCGACTGCCGGCGGGCTCCGGCACCAGCATTTATTATTGTTTGTGTTCTTGATGATTGTCATTCTGTGAGTTGGTGGAATCTCAGGGTAGTTTTATATCTTATCTGGCAAAGCTGTGCCTTCAAGGGCTTCCTGGCTGGAGCCCCTGCCCCGCCAGGTAACTGCTCTCCACCAACTTGCATTTTATTCAGACCTGTGGTTTCCACTATGCCCATGGGTCAAAAGCTCTCAGAAGCACATTCAGATGCCAAGGATTGTCTGAAAATTGAAAGATTGGTCCTAGCACAACAAGCACCTTTTCTCTTCATGAGTTCTAACTTTTATATGCTAACATAAATAAAAAAAAATATATATATATATATGCTGTGTGTGTGTGTGTGTGTGTGTGATATAGTTAAGGATAGGGACTGTTGGGCAACAGATAGCCTGGGGTTTAATTCCATCTTATCTTCACATAGTTATTTACCTCTTGGATAATTAAACTTCTGCATGGTAGAATTTGCACACCTGTAGAATGGAACTAACAGTTCCACTCTGAGAGGGTTCTTAGGAGTATTAAATAATTTTCTTTGTTAAGTGCCTAGCATACTACCTAAATCAGTACCTTGCACATAATAAGCGCTCCCAATTGAAATGTGATCTTCATCTTCCAGCTACTTTCAGGTTAAGTCATGAAAACTATATTCAGCTGAGTCCCAGAGTCCTCAGTAAGTCATGTTGGGACATCTATTCCTCTCTAAGAGTAGAAAAATCATGATTTCCAGGAGAATGAAGAAAATTCAATTTGCATTTTGCTGAACCCAAGCAAGTGTAACGGCATGTGTGAAAAGCTGCAAACTCGGCAAAACAAATTCCAGGTGAGTTTAGAAAAACTGCATTGCATATCAAGGGTGGCTCTATTAATAAATGTGCTCGTGCCTGATTTCATTTAAATATAGCTATAGTCATCTTGTATTTTTATAATATTCCTGGGTTTTTAAAGTAAATTAGATCATACAGAAATTAGTCTAGAGTACTAGGCTAATTCTAAATGTAGATGACTAGAATACTCTGTATGTGGAACAGAAATAGAAAGTACATTTTTAAAATTCTAACTGCTTCCTGGAAATATGTAGCCTGGTGGGAAAAAGCCTTTCTCCTTTAATGGTCCGGCATGAAGTTCCTTCCTATGATAGCTGCTAGATGGCGGCCTTCAGTTTGTAGGGTCATTTGCCCACCCATCAGTAGAGCGTAACTGTGTGGTCCCATTTACGTGACGTTCTAGAACAGGTAAAAACTTGTCCAAGATGAAAAGAGTCAAAAGCGTACATGCACCTGCGGGATGGGCAGATTGCTCAGGAAATGATATACCAGGGCCTTCTAGGGGAGTGCGAATTTCTCTATGGTGAAAGGGATGTGGAAGTTGGGTGGGCTGCCACATGCCTGTAATCTCAGTACATAGGAGGCTGAGATGAGGATTGCAGGTTCGAAGCCAGCCTGAGCAACTTAGAGAGACCCTCAGCAACTTAGCAAGACTCTATTTCAAAAATAAGAAGAGCTTATTTTTGGGAGTGCAGCAGGGAGGTAGAATGCCCCTGGGTTCCATCCCTAATGTGAAAGAAAGAAAAGAGGGAGGGAAGAAAGGAAGATTAAAAAACAAGAAAGATAGGAAGGAATGTGGAGAACACAGATGTATACATTTATTACAGTTGTACAGGTAAGAATTTGCATCACAGCATATGTTAATTTCACCTCAAAAATAAAGTCGTAAAAAAAATCGCAGTAGAACAACAGGAGGGATTGGAGTTAGGGATAGAATTGATGATTGTTCCAGCTGTGTGATGTCTACAAGGGCTCCTTCTACTTATTCTGCTTGTCTTGTACATGTTTGAAATTTTTCCACAATAAAGAGAATTTTAAAATTATCCAAAGAACCTCTAGGTCTACCTGATTTCAAAGCTCCAGCTCTTTTTACCAACCACTTTGCTTCAAATAATGCTAAAGTATAGTCAAACATGGGGGGCAACTCCGGCCCAGGGAGACCCCAGGAGCAGCACAACTTGGCAGGAAGGGGAATGGAGCAGTCAAACAAGAATGAGCAGCATCCTCCAGTGCCCCAAGAGATGCAGGCCACCGACACGCTCACCACACTCCAAAGTCGCATCTGTTCTAGCGCTACGAATGACATTCAGGCTAGAAGACAGCAGAGCGTGATTGGTAAGAAGTCGAATTGCAATACTTAGGAAGACATAAATGAGTCAAAATTCTAGAAGCAAAAAAACAATGTGGTAATCTTTAGACACTTTTAGTGGGGAAAAGCCAGAAGACTGAGGTCAGGTGACTACTGTCCTAATTATTGGAGAGAAAACAAGTTTCAAAGCCCCTGACACCACAGGACACAGTCTAGATTCCAGAGGAGGAAGGCGAGGAAGGTTCAAGGTTCCCCAAGCGGCCGCTCAGTCTCCCACCACGCCGGTCTTCTCTGCGCTCTGACGATACCAAGGGTTTTGTAGCTCCCTGCACTCGATCTATTTCAGGCCTCCAAGGCTTTCTTCAGGCTCTCTCCTCTCGCTGGGATGTCCTTCTCCTCCCTCTGTTACTTCTTCTAGCTTCGGCTCAGGAATGATGCTCAGGGAGCCGCCCAATGCTCAGGCCACTCTTGATAACTCAAGAGCTCCTGTCTGTTTGCCTCGCACAGGACCAGGTATGGTGATATGCTGTGCTGGGGCTCCAGCTGCCCCACTGGTCCAGGACCAGGTCAGGCGCTACTCATCTCTGCTGCCAGGACCATCGGTGCTCAGGATGCTCAGATGCACGGTCAGTGCTCGCTGGACTATTACACGGCTGTTCTACAGCCGGTTAATCTGTGTAGCCTGTGAATGTGAAGACATTAAAGGGTACAGGCCTTACAGCCTTTCCTGAGGCTGCTTGGGACTCTTTCCTGTCCTCCGCCCATCGTATATACTGAGGCCAGGAGTCCTATCTTCCATTAGGTCGCCGAGCTCTGCTGGAGTGACATCTCAAATAGGTACTGAGATGGCCCAAGAGTCTCCAGCCACCATCTTGGATGAGTCTAGCATGGAGGCTGCAGGCACACTGGCCGAACTGCTCTAAAAAGCTCTTTTGCCAAATTCCCCCGTCAGTGATGATCCTTATTTCAGGAAATGCCAGAACAAAGGGAAGGGAACAAATAACATCATTATTTATTTGAGATCAAGAAAAACTGGACATTGACCATTCGTTCGTAACTACGTTTGGTTAAAATATTGAGACATGCAATGTTTGCGTGATGTCGGAAGCCAAATAGTTGAAAAGGAGACCCCTGGGAAGCAAGATGAGACTTTTCATCAAAGTGGAAGGATCTTGATGGAAACCCAGGGTTGGGAGAGAAGGTAAACTTTGTGTGACTGATTCTTGTGACATTGTGAAATTGTTCCACGTGTCCCCTGAGTGTTTCATTCTAAATTGTTAATATTTTACAAATCATAGTGAAATGAGGCACCAAATGTACTGTATCAGCAGGATAGCTTTCCCACTACGTTTGCAGTTTCTTTAGAATTCAGATTCAAAACCCAGGACTGAGTCTTTCCAAATAACAAATCAAAAGTCTTTGGGCGCTGCTCTTATAAGACATAACTATAGGCTGGTTTTCTGTGGAATGTGATATTTGGGACTTTCTTCTATTTTTTTTTTTATAAAATGCATTTCTGTTCAGCGAGAGAGAGAGAGAGAGAGAAAGAAAGAGAAAGAGAGCCAGCAAAGCCACGAGCAAGACTTATTCTATCCCAGGTTCAGCTGTGAGCTGGACAACAGTAGAGGTAGAGGATTTATAGCTAAACTACCAAGAGGATTCATTAGCAGAAGATGTCAGCTTTGAGGATTGTAGCAGACTGGGAGAGGACAATACAGAGTGCGTTTGGACTGTATTTCCCAGTGACACAAAGGTGCAGAGGAGGGGAGGTTTTGAAGATGGGCTTGGCGGATTGGAGACGCTCAGGAATTACTGGTTGAATGAATGAATGAGAAAAAGAATCAAGATTTAAAACACCCTCAATGGAGTAAATGTGAAGTCAAAGTCAAGATGAACTAGAAAGGGGATAAATGCAGAATTTTCCCAAATGGTAGATATTTACATTGGGCAGAAATAAATGCAACAAAGATGCATAAGATGTCGATTTCAGGCCTAATAGGCAACCACGTGATGTGGCAAAAAAAAAATGTAGACGTCAGCCACATTAGATTCAGAGAGGAAACAGACCCTGGGGTTGGCGGCGCGTGGCAAGCTTCAGCATGACTTATTTTCAGTTTTAAGGAGTGGATGAAAAGGGGAGTGCCAGAAAAAAAAAACACTCTACAATATAGGAAGCAGCCAAGGAAGTCATAATTTCTAGTCTGGAAAAAAGAAAGAGGACTTACTGGGGACATGAAAGCTGACTTCAAAGTGTAAATATGTGAAGCCCTGTCAGTCACGCTGAAGATGGATTATTAGCCTTATTACACTGAGCAAATACTTAATTTGAGTGTCTGCTGTTTACAGAGCGCTCATTTATTCATTTTACAAATGTTGACTGGCCACCTACACTGTGCCACGCAGAGTTCTGGACGCTGGGGACAAGGTCACTGCCTGTATTTGTCAGCACTCTTGCAACTATAGTCTAAAAGATTGACCACGTAATTTAGAGGAAATAAGACTTCTTTTCTTAAGGTTTCAGGTTCCGTCCATGTGAGGCCGGGGACTGCGAATCTCAGGGCATGGCGACAGGAAGCGGAGAAAGGGAGAGGGCGTGGGTTGTACTCACATCATGGAGGCCGGAAGCAAGAGACGGAGCAGGGGGAGGAAGAGCCGTTTATATAATCCCCAAGGCTGCACCTCCAGAGACCCACCTCCTTCAGCCACCCCCTACCAGCCTAATCCATTACAGTGGATTTTATCCACTTCTGGGATTACAACCCTCATGACTCAATTATATCAACTCCGAACATTGATAAATGAGCTCTTTAGGGGACATTTTATATCTAACTAGAACACTGCCCTCATGAAGCTGACACTTAATAGAGGACAGGGAAAATACTCAGTAACAAGTCAGCAAAGAGAACAACCTCTAGTTGGGGGCGTGGTGCCGCACACCTGTAATCCTAGGATTTGAGAGGCTGAGACCAGAGCATTACAGGTTCGAGGCCAGCCTCGGCCACTTTGCAGGACTCTCAACAACTTAGTGAGATTCTGTTTCAAAATAAAAATTAATAAAAAGAGCTGGGGGCGTAGTTCAATGGTAGAGAGACCCTGGATTCAATCACCAGTCCCAATCAATCAATCAATCAATCAAACAACTTCCGACAGCGGAAGAATGGAACTGCTGTGTTTGTTTTCACATATTTGCCTAAAACCTAGTGGGATATACTTACTCTAAAACCTAGTGGGATATACTTACTCTAAAACCTAGTGGGATATACTTACTCTAAAACCTAGTGGGATATACTTACTCTAAAACCTAGTGGGATATACTTACTCTAAAACCTAGTGGGATATACTTACTCTAAAACCTAGTGGGATATACTTACTCTAAAACCTAGTGGGATATACTTACTCTCTGCTGTTCCTCTAATTAAAGATAGATTATAATTCAATAAAAGGGAAGAACTTTCTCCCAACAGAGCATGGGCTCTGTCATAAAGTAGTGAACTCTGCCAATGGAAATGTAGGAAATAAACTCCGCTTGGCCCTCTTTGGGGACTGCTGTGGGGAGTTGTCAACTTAAGGACGGAACTGAATCAAAGGGTCCGAGAGCTTTGGATTTCATAGATCAATGTTACTGAATAGAATGGTAGGTGCAACACAGGACTTCTAAATTTTTATGTTCCTAAGTACATTCACAGAAAACCTACTAACTGCTATTAACATCTTTCCATTAGTTAAAGGTCGTTTTTGAGGGAACTACAAAGTAAGAAGGACACAATAATCAGAATAAAAAAAAAACCTCTGTGTTGCGTGAATTTGCTTTTATGAAATTTCTTAATGTTGGCTTTCCTTTTTAAATTTTGCAACAGACCATCAAAATTTTCATTATTGGCCTGAAATAATCCAGAGACTGGGATTTTAAAACAGAACAGATGACCTTTAAGTTCTTTCCAATATTTTATTTATTTATTTATTTAGTTAGTTAGTTAGTTATTTTTGCAGTACTGGGGATTGAACCTAGGGGCATTCTACCTCCAAGCTACACCCCCAGCCCTATTTTTCATTCTTTATTTTGAAACAAGGTCTCACTAAGTTGCTAAGGCTGCCCTCAAACATGTGATCCTCCTGTCTCAGTCTCCCAAAAACTGGGATTACAGGCAGATTCTGCCACGCCCGGCTATAAGAACCTTTACCATTAATACCAAGTCCTGATGTTGTGTGTGTGTGTGTGTCTAGGGGTTGGACCCAGGGCCTTGTGCAGGCTAGGCAAGCACTCTACCACAGAGCTATGTCTCCATCCCCTGCCTCATTTCTTTACCAGGCAATCGAACACATCGAAATGCCATGGAAACTTATAACCTTATGCCTGTGACTTCAAAGGCTCAAGCCCCATGAGATGACTGAGCGACATTTGAAAGCTGAGCTACCGGTCCGCCCTCCAAGGATCATCCTTAGGGACAATGCCCAACAGTGTCTATTCAGAAGAATGCATTGTTCTAACAGCAGCCTGTGCGCCCTCGTGTGGTGAGGAAGTGGTAATGTCAGTAACAGTGAACAGACTGAAGTCCCGGGCAGGTGCCAAGCACCCTGGAGTTGAAGAACGCCATTCTTCAGCAGTAAGTCCAGACGGAAGGTGCTGAAGTCATGTCTGCCTACCAAGGTCTTAAGGAGGGACATCAGCGGAGCTCCTGTGACTTGCCACTTGTGTAAGATGTGCTGAATGACTTTTCATTAAATTTATCAGTTTAAAATGTGGCTGAGCCTGCTAGAGGAATAAAAACGTAGAATACTAGAATTACTGAACACAGTTCAATGGACGACTGGCCCCAAAGCCAGGCCGTTTGGGTGTATGCTGGAGGTTTCTTATCACAGGCATGGGTCATGTCTAAGCAACTCCTCAGGACCTTAAAATAGAAGTAGAAGTTCTTTCCTGACAGATATATTGCTATAATTTTTATGCATGCCCTCTATTTTTCAATGTCTTTTAAATGTATGTAGAAAAAGAAGACCACATGGTCCTGTGGACTACGGCATGGCCTTGTTCTTTTACCCTTGGTGAGATGGGAGGCACTGAAGGGTTCTGAGATCTGCCTTGCTTGTTATCAGGAACCCTTGCTGCTGTGTAGGGATCAGGGCCAAGAAGGAAGATCAACAGTAAGCAATGACAGTATTCCAGCTCAGACATGACAGTGGTTGGTCCAAGCAGCAAGTTAGTGAGAAATAGGAATCGTTCATCTGGAGGGAAGCACTAAGTGAATTCATTGATGGGTAGGATGTACATTGTAAGAGAGACATGCGTCCCATGAAATCACTCTTAGAAGGAAGAGTTGCTATTCCCTGAGATGAGGAAGATCTGAGGGAAGCAAGTTGCCAGGGTGGGTCAGGGTGGTGCTGGGGACAGGTCTGGAATGTGGCTTTTGACATCAAGCAGGCAAGCCACGGAGGAGCAGGTGTATATTCAAGATGGAGTTGAGGGTTGTGATCCAGGCCAGAGACGCACCTGTGGGAGCCATCAGTGCGTCTGTGTGTTTAAAGCCACCAGATGGGACAGGGTGGGAGAGGAGAGACAGGTGAGGTCTAAACCGGAGTCCTAGGCCGGGTGTGGTGGTGCATGCTTGTAATCCCAGTACTTGGGAGGTTGAGACTGGAGGATCCGGGTTCGCGGCCAGCCTCAGCTACTTAGTGAGGCCCTCCTCAACGTACTGAGACCCTGTTTCAAAATAAAGAATAAAAAATAGGGCTAGGGGTGTAGCCTGGAGGTAGAATGCCCCCGGGTTCAATCCCCAGTACCAGCCAAATAAATAACTAACTAGCTAAATAAATAAATAAATAAACAAACAAATAGGAGTCCTGGGCTCTTCAACTTGAGGCTGGTCAAAGGAGGAGGGACTGGCAAAGGAGCCCGGTGCGAGGTGCACGTAAAGAACCGGAAGAAGAAAGCGTTTCAACAAGGAGCGAATCATCGGCTCTAAGGCGGATCTCTTAAATATTCAAAGCTACTTTACAAATATAATCGAAGTTATTTTACTTTTTTCAAAATAAAGGAACACATTTAATATTAATTACACATTTCAAATAAAAACCCCAAGACTAATTTGTCAGACACATTAGTATGTCAGATTGATTCACATATTTTTGATAACAAATGACCACAAATAAAATTGATAATTATGATATGTATTCTTGTGTGTGTGTGTGTGTGTGTGTGTGTGTTACTGGAGATTGAACCCAGGTATACTCTACTTCTGAGCTACACCCCTAGCTCTTTTTTGTTTGTTTGTTTGTTTGTTTGTTTTTTAAACAGGATCTCCCTAGGTTTCTTAGAGTCTCGCTAAGTTGCTGAGGCTGTCCTCAAACCTATGATCCTCCTGTCTCAGACTCTCAAGCACTGGGATTACAGGTGTGTGCTACCATGCCCAGCTATGAGATGTATTTTTTTTTTTTTTTTGCAGTACCAGGGATTGAACCCACGGGGTTTCTACCTCTGAGCTACACCCCCAGCCCTATTTTTTATACTTTATTTTGAAACCGGATCTCACGAAGTTGCGGAGGGCCTCACTAAGAAACTGAGGCTGGCCGTGAACCCGGATCCTCCGGTCTCCGCCTCCCAAGTACTGGGATTACAAGCGTGCACCACCACGCCCGGCCCGAGATGTATTCTTAAACCTGGCAGAAAAGCATTAAGATCATGGGAGTTAATTCATTTCATCATCTCTCTGCTTATCTTTTTAAGCCCCTTCTGTGGGTTGTAAAGTTGTTTTTCTAATTCTGGAGGAAACATTGACCCTATCAGCAGTGCCACATTGCTTAGGACCGGAGAGCACCCAGTTATCTGCCAAATTCAATGTCAAGTCGTGGGATCTGAGCACTGCCCATCTCAAAGCTCATTCTCCCCAAATTGGAAGCAAACAGGGGACACCTTCCTAACTGTGGAGTTCTGTGCTCTGTGTCGGCAGGGAACCCCATTCCCACTTCTGCCCAACTTGGATGTCGCGCATTTCAAGTTTCACCCTTGCTCAAACGCATTCCAACCTTATTTCAACATCTTACCAACATCTGTTTAGATAGAGGAAGCTCTGCACTTTTAATCAATTGTGACTCATTTCTCTTACCCCTCAATTAGATCCAACCAATATCTTTGCTACCTGACTGATTTCTGAATTTTATTTTATATTTTTCTGATCTGAATCTTGACCATAATTCTAGAATCACTTTTACTGATAAAAGACTGACTTTAATGCCCTGACTCAGTGGAAGCAAGCTCAGACTGGATTTCTTCATACACAATACAGGGCTACTGCCCTCAGGGTTGCTAGAATGGCCCTAAGACTGTGCGGGATCTACAGCCTGCTGCTGCTTAGCTGTAAGAATCCCGCACAGGAGAGCCACGGGCTGAGAGGGGAAGGCCAGAGGAACCATCAGGGAGGGTTGGCACGCCTCATTCCTTCCAAAGACACCTTTCTGGTGCCTACCTGGCCTGGTGCTGGGCGCTGGCAGGGCTGGAACACAGCCGTACCCACTGTGCGGGTGACTTGCAGCTGGTCAGTAATATTTCACACAGGCTGCAACCTACTGAGAATATTACCCACGATACTAGAGGCATGAAAGTAAACAGAGGCCATTTCTACCTTGCAGGGCTGGTTTGTTACAACAATCTCCACAGCCAAACAGTACATAGTAACCTAGAACAGAGGCCTGTTGAAGTTACTGTGTTTAATAATAAGTGTCTACTATGACTGTAACAGTCGCAAATGGGCGAAAGTATTGAAATGGAAAATAGGCATTGGTTGCCAGGGGAGGGGCAGCTACACAGGGCAATGGCGGGGAGCTCCCCTGAGGGGCTGGGACAGTTCACTATCAGGATTGTGGTAGCTACACAAACGTCTGTGATAAAATTTCACAGAACTACACACACACACACACACCCAATGACGGGTCGTAAAAAATGGTGAAATGACGGCGGGTGTGGTGGCACATGCTTGTAATCCCAGTACTTGGGAGGCAGAGACTGGAGGATCCAGGTTTGTGGGCAGCCTCAGCTACTTAGTGAGGCCCTCCGCAACTTAGTGAGACCCGGTTTCAAAATAAAGAATAAAAAATAGGGGCTGGGGTGTAGCTTGGAGGTAAAATGCCCCTGGGTTCAATCCCCAATACCGTGAGAAAAAAAAAAATTGGGCTGGGGGGTGTGTGGCTTGTAGGTGGAATACCCCTGGGTTCGATCCCCAGTACCACCACCACAAAATAATAATAATAATAATAATAATAAGAAGAAGAAGAAGAAGAAGAAGAAGAAGAAAATAAATAAATAAAAGAACTAATTTGGAAAGCTGCCCTCAATGTTTTGGTAGGTGGAAAAAAACTTACTTGGTTATACAGCGATATTATATATAGTATGCATATGCACAGAGGAAGAGCAGATATTTCGATGTTGGTGGTTTTCTCTGCATGATAGCGTTACAAGTAACATTTTTTTTTACTTACCTAATTTTCTGAAATGTCTACAATAAATAAATGTAAAATATAAAAACAAGGCACATAATATAACCAAATTGCCTCCAGAGCTGTGTTTTCGGATTCTCATGAGTGGGCGCCTCATTGTCCCAAGGTGTGTCACGCTGGTTCCTGAGCACTGTGATGGATTGTCACTGCCGCGTTTTCATGAAGATGCTAACCTTAACATCATGACATGGGCATGCCCTGGCCCACAGGCAGGATGACACAGATCACAGCTGGCCACCCCCCAGATTGTTTTCATTTTTATGCTTGTGAGGTTTTATGCCTGTTACTCTACCTCTTACAGACTAAAGAGAAAAGAAGCAGAGGCAAATGGAACACGTGATGTATTCCCGGCTCATCAAGGCCACAGCCCACTGTGCAAACGAAAGGTTGCAGAATTTCCAATAGAGAAAGTTGTGGAGAACACCAGGCAGGGCACACACAAGTAAACACACCTCTGCTGTCCGCGCCCAACCTGCAAGGGAGCAGTGGCTCCATCAAAGAATGTCACCAGCCACACCGAGTTGATTAGTGCTTGGTAGTAATTGTTTTTAGTTTTTATTGCATTTCACTTGTAAATGCATTTTGGTCTTACAAATACATAAAAGCAATAAGTCTAGGGGGGTTCCATGTCTAGTTTTATGTTGTCCTCATTTAAGTAGCATATTGTTTAAAAAGATATTAGGGCATAGTGGTACATGCTTATAATCCCAGTTCTTGGGAGGCAGAGACAGGAGGATCGCCTGCTACAACTTAGTGAGACCCTGTTTCAAAATAAAAAATAAAATAGGGCTGGGGGTGTAGCTCAGAGGTAGAATGCCCCTGGGTTCAATCCCCAGTACAACAACAAAAGCAAATAAATAAATAAATAAATAAATAAATAAATAAATATTAAAAGAAGATTTTAAGTCACCTGGAGTCTACAGAAACTTTTTTCTTTTCTAAATATCTGCACATTCCCCAAGTTTGAGAAACAACATGTTCTAGATCTAAAACTGCAGCCTGAACACAATTCGGTACTTGCAGAAGCCACAGAAACTTCCTCAAGGGCACCCAGACGTCATCTCATCTGCCCATCGGAGCCAGGACGTCACTAACAGATAAAAGGATCCTGTTCCAAAAGTGTCTTGCTAAACTGATTATTTGGAGCCCCAAACACATTTCTTTCCTCACAAAGATTACATTAAAAAGTGTCTTAGTCACTCAGATCAGTTGATTAAAACTCTTCTAACTAAAATGTTCTGGACAGGAAGAACTGAAGGGCGAGAGGACATTTTAGTTTATTTTGGCACTGGGATGGAACCCGGGGCATTCTACCTCCAAGCTACACCACCAGTCCTTTTTATTGTTTATTTTGAAACAGGGTCTCACTAAGTTGCTGAGGGTCTCACTAAGTTGCAGAGGCTGGCTTCGAATCTGTGATCCTCCTGTCTCAGTCTCCCAAGAACTGGGATTACAGGTGTGTGCCGCCACACCCAGAGAGAGGACGTGAGATTTTCCTTCCCCTTTCATTAGACAGGAAACATTTCATAGCAGAGGTTTGGGGCTCCCTGCTTTTGTCTTCTCCTTCATTCTATCCCATCTCTCCCCAAACCTAAGAAAATCTTACTTCTAAAAGTATTCTCTGCTACAAAATAATGCTCTCATACATCCATCTAATTCCCCAAAGTTTACAAAGCTCCTTTAACAGGCTGTCTTACCAAATTCATCTATCACAACAGCTTGTTAAATAAGAATTAAAATTCTCATTTTGTAAATGTTGAAAATAAGTTTCAGAGAGATTAAGTGACTTCCCCATGGTCAAACAGGAACAAAACAGGACAAAAGCAGAAATATTTGATTGTAAACTCTCTATTTTCTTCAGTTAATCCACAATAATAATTCACAACTATTTCTACTTTCCAGATCATTACAAGCAGAAAAAATATTTTTTTTCCGGTACTGGGGATTGAACCCAGGGGCATTCTACCTCCAAGCTACACCCCCATCCCTATTTTTTATTCTTTATTTTGAAACAGGGTCTCACTACGTTGCGGAGGGCCTCACTAAGTAGCTGAGGCTGGCCGTGAACCTGGATCCTCCGGTCTCAGCCTCCCAAGTACTGGGATTACAAGCGTGCACCACCATGCCTGACTAAAATATTTTAAATTAGTAAAATCGCTTTGAATGGCTAGTAAACACTGAACGCTCCCTGAAGTATTTGAAGTATTTGCATTTTCAAAGAGAAGTGTGGGGTAGGAGTCTGTACTGTGGGAAAGTACAGGTTAGGTGGATAAGCTCTCTGAGCTGCCTGAACCCATCTCCCCAGACAAGATGGCTGGAGACAACAGAAATGTGTTCTCCGACAGTTCGGGAGGCAGAGCCTGAGGTCAGGTGTGGGTAGGTTTGATTCCTCCTAGAGACTCTGGGGGAAAATCCATTTTGTGCCTCAAATAGTTGGCTCCCACAGTCCTTGGCTTATAGACTCATTACTCCAATCTCTGCCTTTGTCTTTTTTTTTTTTTTTGCGGTAGGCAATGACTTATTTAACAACAATGAAGATAGCATTATTCATAAAGGGAAGACGGATACACTGGACTTTAATAATATTAAGAATTTCTGTCAATGTCTGTCTTTATCAGCACAGCGCCTTCTCTCAAGTCTCTTCCTTTCTTGGCTCAGGATGCTGCCCTTGAAGGCTCACCTAATCCACAGTGGACCGCGCCTGGAGGTCTTGAACTTCATTATTTATCTACAATGACCCTTTTTCCCAACTCAGCTCACATTCACGGGTTCTGGGTGGACACCTCTTCTAGGGGGTCACTATTCAAATCACTACACAGGACGACTGCAAAGGGAACTCCCCCACGTAGAGTGTCTGCGGCGGCTCTGCAGCCCTGTACCCACCGGTTCGCTCCTAGCCCAAGACCACGGAAAATCAGATACATCAGAAACAAAGGCACCTGCGACTCCTCCAGCTGCTGGACCCCTCCTCTCGCTTCCAAATCCAGTCTTTGGCTTTCCATGTATCTGTACTCTACTGCCATGGAGATGCTGGTAGTTATTTTTTGTTTGTTTGTTTTTGTTTTTGATACTGGGGATTGAACCCAGGGGCATTCTACCTCTGAGCTACACCCCCAGTAATTTACATATATATATATATTTTTTCATTCATTTATTTTGAAACACAGTCCACTAAATTGCTGAGTCTGGTCTTGAACCTGAAATCCTCCTGTTTCAGCCTCCAAAGTACTGGGATTACAGGTGTGTGCCATCACACTCAGTTTGTTGGTTGTTGCTAAGGTTGGCCTCAAACCTGCAATCCTCCTATCTCAGCCTCCCATGTACTGGGCCTACAGCCATGTGCCACCGTGCTGGCTGGCTTCCTTCTCTTGTCCCCTCCTCAGCATCAGTGTCTTCTCCATTGGCCCAGGAACACCAGGGCCCTTTCCAGGCCTTGCTGTAGGTGGGGAGACCTGGCCCGGGGCTCCAGTAGCTCCTGCCCCACAGCAGGAGGGTATACATGTAGCACTGGCCATTTACAATGCTAAAATTTATAAGAAAAAAAAGGCTTCTC
The DNA here is from genome assembly GCA_004027185.1 of Glis glis. Taxonomy (NCBI): domain Eukaryota; kingdom Metazoa; phylum Chordata; class Mammalia; order Rodentia; family Gliridae; genus Glis; species Glis glis. The sequence continues at coordinate 48,094 of PVJS01009079.1, forward strand.
TCGGCCTTGGTCCCTATTCTCTATGGCAAGAAGGTGCTTCGTAAAATATACCCCAGAAGCACAAACCACCTGAATGAGAAATATCTGTGATTCCTGTGAAATCCCACCTTTCTGAGGCCACTATATAATAATCTCTGGGAAAGGTCATGGTTTCTCCATTTTAACAAGTTTCCCTGTGACTCTCATACACGCTAGATTCTGAGAAGCACCAGCCTAGTATAACCAAGAAGGTACCAAGTATAGCCTTGTTCCCAGGAGTTAAATCAGCTCAGTGGAGCAGACCAAAGTATATAATAGGTACATGGAACATTCTGGAAAAGTTATTGCTCCTTCTTTTCACTCAAAAAAACCCTTCCCTGGAGCGTGGGTTTGCCCACAAGTCACCTCTCCTGCTCTGCCCCTCTGACCTGGGCGGGAGCAATCCCCAGTCCTGTCTCTTTCTGCCTTGTTTGGCAACTCTGTTGCCCATCTCTACACCAGGCTTTCGTCTGAGCCCACAAGGGTCTCTTTGCAGTATGAATCTGAGGGACAGTGTTGAGATTCAGGTGCCTTACACCAGACAGTATCTTTGGATTTTTTATGCAAATAAATCCATCCCTCTTCATAGCTCTAACTATTCCAAGTATTAAGTTCAGAGAGAAAGAAGCACAGCCAAAGGTCCCTCACCCTCTCCCCTGGAAGAAGCAAGCCTGCTTAAGTTGTATTTCACCACAAAAGAGGCTGGCCCCAGGCACCCCTCAATCTGACTGTGCTCCGCTCTGCATCCCAGGAACTTGTGAACAGCACAGACAGAAGTAGCAAGGGTTAATTTAATTCCCACCCTAACATTTCCCTGAAGATCTCTAAATCCTTCGCCCCAGTGGGCACATCCTTAGTGATATGGCCAATGAATGCTAAACCATAAATACAGTAACACTTTGGACAGTGAAAACACTGATCATCAAGCCGGGCATTTTCCTCCCATTCCCGTGGCCGCCCCGGAGAAGTCGGAACTTCTGACTCCATAATGAGGTGGACACCAGTGCTATTCCCCTAACACATTCCGCCAAGTCCCTGGAATGGAAGCTTGAAAGAGGCTCCACCACGTGGCTCCTGAGAACAACCGGGGGCAGCGTGGGACAAGGGTCCTCAGAGAGGCAGGCCGGCAGGAAACAGCGCAGTCCGAGATGTGTGCAGACGTACACATAAATAAATGAGAACGAAATGTCTAAACACTGTGCCTGCTATCTGGGGAAATAGCTAATGGTGCCACTAAATGTCTCAAAAGACTAGGAATAAAACCACCATATGACCCAGCTATACCCCTCCTCAATACCTTTCCAAAAGAATTAAAGTCAGGATGCTATAGCGATGCAGGCATATCCATGTTTACAGCAGCACAATTCACGGTAGCCAGGTTATGGAACCAGCCTAGGTGTCCGCCAGTAGATGAATGCATAAAGAAAACGTGGTATATATATACACACAATGGAATTCTACTCAGCCATGAAGAGAAACAAAACCATGGCATTTGCAGGAAAATGGGAGGAACTAGAGAATATTATGTTAAGTGAGATCAGCCAGTCTCAGAAAGTCAAGGGTTGTTATATTTTCTCTCATATGTGGAAACAAGAGAGAAAATAGGAAACAAAAGAAACGTCAGATAAATGAGAAGAGAGACGAGTAGAATAGTAGAAGGGGGTTGGGGAGGGAGAGGGGGAGGGGGGAAAGAGGCTCTGTGAAGGAAACAGTTCAAAGAACTATGTCCATACATGAAGGTCTCACTACCAACCCCACTAACGTGGACTGGGAGAGGGGGTGATCTGGAGGGATCACACCAAGTGCTGTGTGCTTGTATTTTTGTTACCACACTGAACCTCACAATGATGTATAATTACAAAGCACCAAATAAAATTATATTCTTAAAAGTTTTTGAAAAGAAGAAGCTAAAGTTTAAGTAGAAGAAACAGAAACTTGAGTTGGGTGTGGTGGCACACACCTGTAACCCTAGCTACTTGGGAAACTGAGGCAGGAGGATTCCAAGTTTGAGGCCAGGCTGAGCAACTTAGCAACACCCTATCTCAAAATAAAATAAAATAAAATAAAATAAAATAAAATAAAATAAAGAGAATTGGCGGTGTAACTCAGTGGTAGAGTGCTTGCCTAGCATACGTAAGTTCCTGGCTTCAACACTCAGCCACGATAAAAAAATTTTAACTTTTTACAGAATCCTGAAAGAGCTGGATTCAGCTTATCAAATGATAGGAAGTCACTGTAATGTGCTATTTAGAAAATATTTTTTGTGTTTGTGTTTTTTCTGTCTAATTAAGCATATATGTGTGCATAGTAGTCCTTCGGTGTCTAGGGAAGATTGGTTCCAGGACCCCTATGGAATCCCAAATCCAAGGATTCTCAAGTCCCTTATATAAAATAGCATAGTATTTGCATTTAACCTATGCACGTCCTCCAGTATACTGCAGATTGCTTACAATATCTATTTCAATGGAAATGCAATGTAAATAGTTACCCCCTGGTATTGCTTACAGAATCATGAGAAGAAAAAAACCACCTGTGCATGTTCAGTGCAGATACTCCCTGCTCCAATGAGTTTCAATCTGCAGTTGAATCCGGGGGAGTGAAATCTATGAAAGAGAGAGCCGACTGTGTATGTGGGTGAATTGTGTGTGCATACACACATGCTTGGCTGCTATGTGACCTTTGATTAAAAAAAAAAGAAAGGATTCTGCAAGCCAAGCTGAGACATGGTTCTTGACCCTGGGTGTTAAGGGTTTTCTATGGTCTTCTCGCTAGATTCAGGTTGGTAGGATATATCAACAAAGGGTGAACTCCAGAAAATATTTTTCATCCTGATCTACCCTTACCTGCTCCCACTGTGTAAATGAATCTCCACATAAGTTTTACTATAAAATTTTCTTTTTTACAAAAGAACTCTCAGGATGATTGTACGGTGCTACACAGAGAGCGGATGTCTTAGGCCTGAGGTTGAGTGTTGTAGGCCTGAGAGCTGAGGATGGTGGAGGTGGGGGAGGGAGGGGGGCATGTGTGAGTTTAGAACAGGTGAATTGGAAGAAAAAAAATGATCACTCTTGATACAGACCATACTGGCTTGATAGAGGAATCTTTATAATTTCATAATCACCAAATGGTTTGATCTAAGGTGCTATAAAAAAGGTAATTTGTCGTAGGTAAAGTGGGTACCTGAGTGTATTTTTGTCCATGTTATTGGGGAACCTGCTCATTGAGCTTGTTTTTGAGCAGCATTCTTGCTAACATTTATCCTCAAGGTGGATCTACAGTATCTTACTAGTCATATATATATATGTGTGTGTGTGTGTGT
>PVJS01009080.1:0-51325 GCA_004027185.1 Glis glis
TGTGTGTGTGTGTGTGTGTGTGTGTGTATGTGTGTATGTGTGTGTGTGTGTGTGTGTGTGTGTGTGTGTGTGTAGTACTGAGGATTGAACCCAGGGGTATTCTACCTCTGAGCTACACTCCCAGCCCTATTTTATTTTATTTTAATTTAATTTATTTTGCCATTCCAGGGTTTGAACCCAGAGGCATTCTACCTCTGGGCCACACCTCAAGCCCTATTTTATTTTTTTTATTTTGAAACAGGGTCTCACTAAATTACTGAGGGCCTCACTAAATTGCTGAGGCCAGTCTCGAATTGAGACCCTCCTGTCTCTGCCTCCCAAATCCTGGGATTATAGGCACGTGCCACCACACCCAGCTAGATGAGAACTTCTAATATGAACAAATTAGGTTTTTATATCAGACTTATGACTTTGCCTTATTCGGGTTATCAAAGCTAAATCTTCTGTGACTTATTATGGAAGAAATTAAGAAATTGCTAAAAAATGTGATAGGGAGGTTGGGGGTGTAGCTCAGTGGCAGAGCACTTGGCTAGCGTGTGCAAGACCCTGGGTATAATCCCCAGCACTGAAAACAAAAATGTGATGGGGGAATGTCACAAGGACCCAAGAGATAGCCTGAAGAGAATCCCGTAGACCAAATGTGGGACAGTAATGAATTAGAAGTCACTGAAAAAAGTGGAATCCATGAGTCCAGACTGAGAAGAAATAAATAGATGAAGAGAGAAACTGGAGAAAGAAGAGCTCTCGCTTACAGCACACCTCTCAATGCCAGCAGGTAAAGGTGGAGAGAGGGCTGGAATTAGAAAATTATGACTTTATAATCATCATGAGAAAGATTAATTCCAGTAAGAAATGTCAATGGATGCTAAATCTAGGAGGAAAAATTGGGAGAGAAGCATGATATCTGCATGGTCCTAAAAAGTATCTCCGGATAGTACAGGGGTGCAGATGGATAGGAGAAGTAACTTCTAAAGTTCTATAGCACAGTAGGATAACTATGGTTGACAACAATTAATTGTATTTTTCAAAATAACTAATAGAAATTTTTAGCCAGGCGTGGGGGTGCACGCTTATAATCCCAGTACTTAGGAGGCTGAGACAGGAGGATCGCAGGTTCATAGCCTGCCTCAGCTACTTAGGCCCTCTGCAACTTAATGAGACCTTGTTTCAAAATAAAGAATAAAAAATCGGGCTGGGGGTGTAGCTTGGAGATCGAATGCCCCTGGGTTCAATCCCCAGTACCACAAAAAAAAGAAATTTTTTTTCCAGTGCATTCTACCTCTGAGCTACACCCCCAATCCTATTTTATTTTTTATTTTGAAACAAGGTCTCACTAAGTTGTGGAGGGCCTTGCTGAGGCTGGCCATGAACCTGTGATCCTCCTGTCTCAGCCTCCCAAGTACTGGAATTACAGGTGTGTGCCACCATGCCCTGTTTGGTAGAGATTATTTTGAATGTTCCCAGCACAAAGAAATGATAAATGTTTGAGATGATGGGTGTGACAATTATCCTGATCTGATCATTACACATTATATACATGTATTGAAATGCCACATTGTGCCCCACCAATATGTAGGGTTATTATGTCAATTAGCAATAAAAATACATAAAACAAAACAAAAAGTATCCTTTCACAAATTGCTTATTAAACATAAAAGGGAAATATAGTAAATATATAGTGGAGACATTGAACAACACTTAGACAAAGTGTTCAGAAGTACCATCAAGGGGGACCATATGGACTTCGCTTGCCTCTGGATGAGATACCCCAAGAAATATGACCTGAATCTATCTAGTCATGAGGAGATGCCTGATGAGCCCAAAATGAAGAAAATTCTATTTAAAAGAAGGCAACTGTATTCTTTAAAAGTGTCAGTGTAGCCAGGTGCAGTGCCGTATGCCTGTAATCCCAGCTACTCAGGAGGCTAAGGAAGGAGGATGGCAAGTTTGAGGCCCACCTGGGCAACATAGTGAAACCCTATCTCAAAATTTAAAAATAAAATAAAAAGGGCTGGGGGTATAGCTTAATTGTAGAACCCTTGCCTAGCATGTGTGAGACCCTGGGTTGAATCCCCAGTGCCGAAAAAAAAAATGTCAGTGTCATAAAAGACTAAGGAACTCTTTCAGATTCAAGAAGATGAAAGAGTCATGGTAATTAATATATGACAACAGACTGGGTTCTGTAATGGAGGCCAAAAAAAAGCCTTAAAATGACACTAACGAGCCGGGCATGGTGGCGCACGCTTGTAATCCCAGTACTTTGGGAGGCGGAGACCGGAGGATCCAGGTTCACGGCCAGCCTCAGCTCTCTCACTCTCTCTCTCCTTGTCTCTCTCTCTCTCTCTCTCTCTCTCGCTCTCTCTCTCTCTCTCTCTCTCTCTACTTAGTGAGGCCCTCCACAACTTCGTGAGACCCAGTTTCAAAATAAAGTACAAAAAATAGGGCCGGGGGTGTAGCGCGGAGGTAGAACGCCCTGCGTTCAATCCCCAGTACCGCAAAAAAAAAAAAAATGACACTAACGGTTGGACACAGTGGTGCATACCCACAATCTCAGTAGTAGGAGAGGCTGAGACAGGAGGATTGCACATTCAAGACCAGCCTCAGCAATTTAGTGAGGCCCTCAGCAACTTAGCAAGACCGTTTCAAAATTTAAAATAGAATAGGGCTGGTGGTATAGCTCAGAGGTAGAATGCCCCTGGGTTTTGGTTCCCAGTACCAAAAAAAAAAAAAAATGACACTAATGGCTCCATTGGCAAAATTGGAATATGGGCAGTATATTAAAGTATTGAATCAATACTAAATTTATTTATAGTGATAATTTACTGTGGTTATATAAGAGAATATTCCTATTCTCAACCAGTAAGTACTGAAGTGCTGGACAATGATGTGTGCAATGTTCCCTCAAATGGCAGGAAAACTCGTGTGTGTGTGTGTGTGTGTGTGTGTGTGTGTGTTCAGAGAGGAGAGAACAAGAAAAAGAGAGAAAGCAAATGTTAAAGTATCTATTTATGTATTTATTTGGTACTGGGGATATAAAAGTTAAAGTATTTAAATGTTAACAATACTAAACTACATAACACTATATAAATATATGAGTTTTCTTAGTATTTTCTTGCATATTTTCTGTAAATTTGAAATGATTTCCAGATAAAACATTAGCCACACTAAAGCTTCATTTTAAAATCCAAATGTAGCCAGGCATGGTGGCGCACGCTTGTAATCCCAGTACTTTGGGAGGCGGAGACCTGAGGATCCGGGTTCGCGGCCAGCCTCAGCTCTTTTGCTCTCTCTCTCCCTGTCTCTCTCTCTCTCTCTCTTTATCTCTCTCCCTCTCCTTAGTGAGGCCCTCCGCAACTTCGTGAGACCCGGTTTCAAAATAAAAGTATAAAAAATAGGGCCGGGGGTGTAGCGCGGAGGTAGAATGCCCCTGCGTTCAATCCCCGGTATCGCAAATAAATAAATAAATAAATAAATAAATAAATAAATAAATAAATAAAATCCAAATGTATAGAAAAAGGAATTACAGGATCAAAACTTTAAATATTATAAAGCCAGATGCCACAGGAAAACCCCTTCTGTAAGCACTATGGATGAACTAAGTTCTGAACTACACTAGTTTTAGTGTCTAACTTTGGCAGAAATAATTTTGAAGTGTGCAGACTCTTTTTTTATGTTCTACAGAATTACTACAATACTGTACATTTGAGGTTCACAAGCTTCAAAGCTAGACATGAACTTGAGTATCTGTGACATTACATACAGCCATTGATCCCATAACAATGGTACTTAGACCCAAACCATTTAAAAGTTGCCCCATACAGGACAGAAGCCTCCCTTGATATTTCTTCTCAAAGTTTTCTTTTCACCCTGCAAATTCACATATACAGAGAGATACCACAGTAGCAATTTACTCCTTCATTCTCATGACTAAATATTTTTCAGTAAGTAATTTGTGTGTGTGTGTGTGGTACTGGGGATTGAACCCAGGGGCATTCTACCTCTGAGCTACACCCCCAGCCCTATTTTTTGTTCTTTATTTTGAAACAGGGTCTCACTAAGTTGTGGAGGGCCTCACTAAGTAGCTGAGGCTGGCTGTGAACTCAGATCCTCCTGTCTCAGCCTCCCAAGTACTGGGATTACAAGCATGCGCCACCACGCCTGGCTAGTAATGATTATTTTTAACATACTTTTATTGGTGTATTGTAATTATACATCACAACAAGGTATAGAATGATAACACACATGCACACAGCACTTGGCGTATTTCCCTCTGGACCCCATCCTACTCCCTCCCCTTCTCCATAAATATCACTGAGATTGGTATTGATAATTTTGTATACATACATAGCATTACTTGAACTGGTGACTAAATTTTATACTGCATGAAAATTAGGTCTGGATATTACAGTGCTTGTGGGCCTCCTTGTTTCTATCTGTCTCCCTCTTCCCTTTTAGTCAGGCACAGCCTCTTCTCACAGATCTTTCTCTAGGATTACATGGTCTTCAATGCTGAATGGCTTCATTCATTCTCTACTTATGGATCAACCGTATTCTCTCCTTTTCCCTCCTCCATCAACACATCCAATTGTGCAGTTTGGGAGTATTTGCAATTCTATAAGCCGCCTTTTCAAATCCATCTCAGGCTGTCCATCCCCACAACTACCACTATCTGAATTCAGAACTTACCTGTTCATCTGGTCAATCCATCTCATGGCACAAACTCTTCCAGTACATTATCTGGCCATACCATTTCCAGAGTGTTTTCTTAAGATAAGCATATCAATGTTTGCACACCTATGTTCATAGGAGCACCATTTGTAATAGCCCAAAAGTGGCAGTAACCTAAGTGTCCATCTACAGATGGATAGACAGAATGTGTCATATACATGATGGAATATTATTCAGCCTTAAAAAGGAAGGAAATCCTGTCCGAAGTTAAAACGTGGATGAAATTTGAGAACATTTTGCTCAGTGAAATAAGCCAATCACAAAAAGACAAATACTGTATGATTCCACTTATTCGTGAAATCTAAAGAAGTCCAACTCGCACAAATAGAAAGTAGAATAGTGCTTACCAGCAGCTAGGGGAAGGAGTGAAAGCAAAAGTTGTTTAATGAATGCAGAGTTTCAGATTTGCAAGATAAAAAGGCTCTGGAGATGTGTTTCACCATAACATGAATGGACCGAATACTACTGAACTGTACACTTAACAATGGGTAAGGTGGTCAATTTTATGTTATATGTTTTCCACCACAATTTTAAAAATGAGCCTGCCACTCTTCATTTAAAATTCTTTAGTGGCTTCTTATCACCTTCAGACTAAGTCTAAACTCCTCAACACTTCAGGCAAGGTCTCTCATGATCTGGCTACTGTCTGCTTTTCATTCTAATTAGTTCCCATCACTCTGGTTATATTCCATACAGTTAACTACCTCAATGCACCATTTTCTCTCATTCTTTCTTGTCTGCAATGTACCCTGTGCCTGGAACAATAGTCTCTGTTCCCATCTATCTTCGATATCACGAGAGCACTTCAAGCATCACTCTTTCTTATATTCTCCTTTGAGACCTTAGTTTGAGATCTGTGTTAGCTTTTCAATACTGTGACCAAAATATCTGACAAGAACAAATTAGAGAGCAGGACATGGTGGCACACACCTGCAATCCCACTACTTGGGAGATTGAGACAGGAGGATTGCAAATTTCAGGCCAGCGTCGTAAACCTAGCAAGACCCTGTTTCAAAATAAAAAAGGGCTGAGGGTGCAATTTAGTGGTAGAGTGCCCCTGGTTTTAATTCCCAGTAACACACACACACACACACACACACACACACACACACACACACAAAACTGAGAGGAGGAAAAGTTTATTTTGACTCACGTTTTCAGAGTTTCCATCCATGGTCAGCTGGTTCCAAGGCAGACACATCATAGGGGAAGGACATGGCAGAGGAATGATGCTCAGTTCATTGCAGCCAGGAAGTAGAGGGAGAGATAGAGATAGAGATAGAGATAGAGAGAGAGAGAGAGAGAGAGAGAGAGAGAGAGGAGAGCTGAAGATAAACCCTCTGGGGCACGTCCGCAGTGACCTACTTCCTTCAACTAGGTCCCACCTCCCAGGAGCCCACCCGGCTATCACTGGGCTCATCCAGTGAAGAGGTCGGAGCCACTGTGATCCAGTCATTGGTAGAGCCTCACCTCTGAACCTTGCTGACCTGGGGACTGGGCTCTCGACACAAGCTTCGGGGGGACATTCCAGATCCAAGCCATAACAAGGCAGGATCTTCCCACCCCTCCTCTCATTTCATCCCATATATATTTCAACCTAACATTCTTCTGCAAGATAGTCATAGGATGTACTCCCTGTATCTCCAAATGGTGATGGTCTTGAGGACAGACAAAAATACAAGTTTGCTATTCTAAATCTCTCATATATAAGGCACAGTGCTTTATATATGCTAGCAGGTCAATAGGCTGACTGTTGAATGAATAAATTCCCAATGAAACTGACTCATAAGAGAAATAATCACCTCTTATTTTTTTTCTTTTTAAGTATCCTAACATTTATTTGCCAATACTATAAAATACATTTTAAACAAATACTCAATGTTAGTCAATAAAGGTTCCTGTAATTATGTTTGGCAAACTAATATTAACTCTGCCTTTTTTTTTAGCACATCCTCTACAGAACAAAGTCTGGTGGGAATGACACTCAAGGTAACGTGTTCTCTTACAGCCAACATCCAAGCACATGACCCAAGTTAGATCAATTGATGTCTTTATTTATAGAATTTTAATCCAGACAGAAATGACAGAAGAACTGAAAATAATCATGCCTAAAATAGGTATCCATCAGCTACTCTCCTACATCAATGATTTTTTGCCACAATAATGTTATTTACCAATTACTCTAAAACTCAGTACCTTGAAAGAAATAATCGTAGGTCAGAGATTCAGTCTGGGCTGCACTGAGTGGTTCTTGTTTGAGCTCAGTTCAGCCATAGGTCTGGAGGGAGCTGGCTTAAGGGTGGTGTATGTAACATTCAATACCCAGTAAGCTAGTGTGGCACGTTCTCTCCATGATGACAGAACAGGAAAAGCAAACACATGCTGTTGTGAAAACACTTTTCAGTCTTCTGCTTGTGTCGCATTTATTAATATCCACTGACTAAAACAAGCCTCCTAAGTGCATCCAGAGTCAAGAAGTGGGCAGAAAGGCCTAACTGGAGTGGGGGTTGTCTCGGTCAACATTCTCACCGCCGTAATCCAAAATGACTGACCACACAACTTAGAGGAAGGAAGATTTCTTTGCTCAGTTTTTTTTTTTTTTGAGATTGAGAGGTTCAGTCCATGTGAGGCTGGGTGTGCAGAGCTCAGAGCATGGCAGCGGGAAGTGGAGAGAGGGAGCGAGCAAGGGCTCTGCTCTCAGTTCATGGTGGCCAGAAGCGGAGTGAGAGCAGGGGGAGGAGAGACCAAGAGCATCCCCAAGACCACACCCCAAGGCCCCGCCTTAGCAACCAAGCTCCCTTCCAACATTGCTGCCTTGTTTCCGTGAGGGCTGGTGGGGCATTCTATATCCAAGCCATTACAGGAGTACTGCATGCAGGAGTGAGGGCCTAGACTGATACAAGGGAGACGAAGAGCCCCAGCCCTTCGTGCAACTAGCTGCCCTACACACCAACCAGAACTCACCCCAGCAATTCCACCTCGCCTCACTCCTCATTCTAGTTTTTTAACCTTCTCTTCAATTCTGTGAGGTCTCTCAGCCCCACCAAATATCTTCCCTTTTTAAGTTAATTTAAAAATAAAGTTTAGTTGCTTATTGCAGAAAACCATTAATGAAAACTTTAATGGGGGGTGTACTGGGGATTGAACCTAGGGGCATTCTACCTCTGAGCTACACCCCTACCCCTTTTTTATTTCTTATTTTGAAACAGGGTCGCACTAAGTTGCCGAGAGTCTCCTTAAATTGCTGAGGCTGGCCTCGAATCTGCAATCCTCCTGTTTCAGCCTCCCAAGTACTGGGATTACAGGCATGTGGCACAATGCTTGGCAATGAAAGCTTTCTTGAAGTTCAGTATAAATATACTTACTATATAAATAGTCATGTTATTTTATTTCCTCAGATTTCCCAAAACAGGAATAAAAAAACTAATTCAGTATTTCAGATCGTGTGCCTCTGCTTGATGGGTCTTTTTTCTGGGTACACTTCAACTTTAAATAGAATCAGCAATTCAACTAGCAAGATGGTCAAGTGTCCACTTTTATTTTCCCCATCAGTATTTTATCATTTATGTGTGTGTGTGTGTGTGTGTGTGTGTGTGTGTGTGTGTGTGTATGTGTGTGTTACTAAGGATTGAACCCAAGGACATTCCACCTCTGAGCTACCCCCAGCTTTATTTTATTTTTTAGTTTGAAACAGGGTCTAGCTATGTTGCTGAGGGTCTTGCTAAGTTGCCAAGGCTGGCCTCAAATCTGCGATCCTCCTGTGTCAGCCTCCCAAGTACTGGGATTACAGGTGTGCACCTCCATGCCCAGCTATGATTTATCTTTTAAAACTAATAAAAAATAAAATTATGTCACCCATTTATTTGTTCAGTTGCTATCTGTCTTCCTCCACTATCTGTAAGCTTTGTGAAGGCAAGGTCATTATGCATCATGTTCACCATATATATATATTCTCAGAACAGTATAGAAAGATAGCATCTAGAACAATATATAGAGTACCTCAGTAAACATTTCTTTAATTGACTTAAACTCAATTGGGTAGATATATAGCATACAGTTTTCCAGACAGCAATTTTAAACACATTTACCAATTATTACAATTTTCAAAAATTTTTCATTTCCTAACTCAACTGTAAATCAAAATTTTGTTCTTGCCACCCTATAGTAGATGGATAGAAAGTAAATGGCCTCTTTGTAATTATCATAATTACTAATGAACTGTGGACTCTTAAACCCTACAAAGATCCTAGAGACATGCTGATTAAGAATGAATATAAAGGAAAGCATTGAATAGGTGATGAGTTTGTGTGACTTTATTCAGAAGGCAAAAAAAACAAGCTCTAAAGTTGAGTATATTTGCTTTACCAAGAGGATATTTTTGTTTGTTTTCAATGACAGCCTCATGAAAAAACTAGGAGAGAAAATAAAGCTAAGACATTTGTGGCAAATTACAAAAATGACTACAAATTGTTTTGTTCCCTTAGCATTAAGTGGAACTTTGCAGCTCCTCCAATTAAGAAATAGGGTGTGGTGATGCATGCCTGAAATCCCAGGACTTGGGAAACTGAGAAAGGAAAATTTGAAACCAGCCTGAGCAACGTAGTGAGATTCTCAACAACCTAGTGAGAGCCTGTTTCAAAATAAAAAAAGAGCTGGAGTGTAGAATGGTGGTAGAATACCCCTGGGTTCAATGTTCAATCCTCAGTGAAAGAAGAAAGAAAGAAAGAGAGAGAGAGAGAGAGAGAGAGAGAGAGAGAGAGAGAAAGGAAGGAAGGAAGGAAGGAAGGAAGGAAGGAAGGAAGGAAGGAAGGGGAAGGGAAGGGAAGGGAAGGGAAAGGGAAAGGGAAAGGGAAAGGGAAAGGGAAAGGGAAAGGAAAGGGAAGGGAAGGGAAGGGAAGGGAGAAAGGGAGAAAGGAAGAAAGGAAGAAAGGAAGAAAGAAAGAAAGAGTGAAGGAAGGAAGGAAGGAAGGAAGGAAGGAAGGGAAAGAGAGAGGAGAGAGAGAAAGAAAGAGAGAGAGAAAGAAAAGAAAAGAAAAGAAAAGAAAAGAAAAGAAAAAAAGAAAAGAAAAGAAAAGAAAGGAAGGAACAGGGTTTGTGTTTTGATCTCTTGCATCAGGTGGTTTGTACATGGAATTTATTTTTGGTCATTGGGACACCAGCATCCATGCTATAAGTAGATGTGTGGAAAGTGATAATGCATTAGGGCTTATACATTCATGTTGTGTTTTTAGAACCCCAAGACCACTGTAAAGAAGCCTGTGATGTCCAACTGGAAGATAAGACACCACAGAGAACAGAGACAACGTGTCCCAACTGAGCCCCACCACCCCAAACACATGCTACTTCCAACCAAGGAAACTTCTAGAGAAGCTTCCAGCCAGGGTGAATCAGCCAAGCAATGGCCAGTCCTGGGACTGATACCATCATGGGTTCAAGCCATGCCACTCTGAGAACTCTCCAGCCAACCCACAGAATCATGGGTAATAAATGCCAACTGCTTTAAACTGTGCATGGTTTGTTAGACAGGTGTATTGGTCAGATCAACAGAATTCACAGAATGAAGAAAGGAAGGGGGGGGAAGGATTTATTAGATTAGCTCACAATACAGTCCTGAATTGCGACTGCACGTGAAGAGTCAGAGGAATCAGCAGCTGGTCGGGTGGTCTAAGAGCCGGAGCCCCAGGATCGAAGCAACCACCAATTCAGTCCAGTCCAAGATGTGAAGACAAGGAAGCTCCTCGGAGAAATGATGGCGAAGCTTCAGTTCGAAGGCTGGAGGCTGAGGATCCAGACGAGAGCAGAAGATCAAGAAGCTCCTCAAGGAAACGGCAAAATTGCAGACTGACGATCTCAAACGAGAGCAGATGCGTTCTCTTCAGGAAGAGTAGCGGCTCCTTCTACGCGGCTTTCTCCTTCTTTTATCCAAGTCCTGCATCTATCAGAACCCTGCTGCCCACATTCAGGGCAGGACTTCCGGTTCAATCCACTGTTACACAGCCAAAGTCATATGATCTGGGGTGAGTCAAGTTGACAAATCAGACCAACTATCACAACAGGAAAAGCTACTTATTGCTCAAACTAGTAGGTGTGGGTAAACAAGAGGACTATGAACATCACCAACATTGAGACAATGAGAAATCTTTCAAGTTAAAAATAAAACAACCAGAGCCAGGCGTGGTGGCGCACGCTTGTAATCCCAGTACTTGGGAGGCTGAGACCAGCTGAGGCTGGCCAGCCTCAGCTGCTTAGTGAGGCCCTCCGCAACTTAGACCCTGTTTCAAAATAAAGAATAAAAAATAAAACAACCAGAAAATTACAGTAATAAACTGGAAAGGGTTTTATGAAAATGGCTCTTTTAGCAAGGCTTAGTGTTACATGCCTGTAATCCTAGTACTTGGGAGTTTGAAAAAGGAGGATAGAAAGTTTGAGGTCAGCCTCAGCAACTTAGCAAGACCCTGTTTCAAAATAAAATAGGGCTGCAATGTAGCTAAGAAGTAAAACACCCAATCCTCAGTATTGCAGAAAGAAAAGAAAAAAGAAAAGAAAAGAAAAGAAAGGGAAGGGAAGGGAAGGGAAGGGAAGGGAGGAAGGAAAGAAGGAAGGAAAATTTTAAATGAAAATTTTAGTCATTTTAAATTTTAGGGCTTCAATTTCTTAAGAGACTACTCAAAATATCCTATTTTTTAAAAAAAAGTATTAGATTTATTTTTATGAAAAAATTATATATTGCATATAAAAGACCAGTACTATCAAGAACTTTGCTAAGCTGATTGTTAATCTTCACTTTTCTAAACTGATATTATTTGTTGATAAAAGGCAAGATTTGTTTTTTCAAGTGACTGAGAAGTCAGATTGGTCTCTTAGAATTGGCTCTAAGAGAGTAGTGAATTAGACAAAGGAAGAATTTTTTTTTACCCTCTCTGGCACGTCAAATAAATCTAAAGTAATTTTCCAATGTTTCAGTACAGGATATTAGCATGACCATGTAGAATGTAAGCAAATACAAAACACTAATACTTTCTGGGCTTCTCAAGAAAAGAACATTTTTCTCTCATTTGTAACCCAAAAGAGATTATATCATATGCCCCTCTTATTGTAGCCTAGAAGATCTCAGATAACCTCCTGTTTTCCACACTAGTAACTTCAAAAATTCTGATGACTTTCATTTAAGGAAGATAGAAAATAAAGAAATGCAGCAAGAGCCAGGCGTGGTGGCACACGCTTGTAATCCCAGTACTTGGGAGGCGGAGACGGGAGGATCCGGGTTCACGGCCAGCCTCAGCTACTTAGTGAGACCCTCCGCAACTTCATGAGACCCGGTTTCGGAATAGAGTATAAAAAATAGGGCCGGGGGTGTAGCTCAGAGGTAGAATGCCCCTGGGTTCAATCCCTGGTATGGCAAAAAAAAATAAAATAAAATAAAAAGAAATGCAGCAAGATGTTAAAACTAAAGATTTGACTGAGACAGAAGATATAATTGATGTGAAATTTAAAAACCTAATCAACCAGCCAGGCGTGGTGGCACATGCCTGTAATCCTAGTACTTGGGAGGCTGAGACAGGAGAATCACAGGTTCATGGCCAGCCTCAGCAACTTAGGCTCTCTGCAACTTAGTAAGATACTGTTTCCAAGTGAAAAAATAAAAATAGGATTGGGGTGTAGCTCAGAGGTAGAATGCCCCTGGCTTCAATCCCAAGTACCACAAAAGAAAGAGAGAGAGAGAGAGAGAGAGAGAGAGAAAGAAAAGCAATTTATAAGGCCCTCAGCAACTTAGCAAGACCATGTTCCCAAATAAAAAGTAAAATAGGGCTATGGGGGCAGCTCAAAAGTAGAACACCCCTGGGTTCAATCCCCAGTACCACAAAAACTAGTCATCATCAGTGCAACTTACAAAGGTAATATCAAGGACTTGTTCCCAGAGTCTGGAACTGCCTCATCCAGTGAAATAATACAGCAGGACTGCAGAGAAAAGAGACGCGTCTGAGATGATGTCCTCTGGAGACAACTGTTTGCTCTGCTGTGACAGGAGATGCTAGGGAATAAGAGTGGCAGCAGGTGCAGAGAGCAGCTACTTCCTTCAATTCCAGAGTACTGAGGGGCCTTCCCAGGGCCCACAGAACAAGAGCAACACATCTCACAGTTGCAGGTCTTAGAGAACTCGGGCTACCTTGCACCTGAGAGAGGCAGCAGTGAGAGTCGCCAGAGCCACAGCTGTGCAGATGTTTCAGGGGTACAATGTGAGTTGCAAGGGAGAGGGGTAACTCTGGGTTATATTGAGCCTTTTGGAGAAGCAGTATGACCCTGGGAGACAAGAAACTGAGGCGAACTGTATTTCTAGTTGGAGAAGAAGTCAATTCAAGAGGCCACCAGTAGCTGGGTACAGTGGTGCATGCCTGTAATCCCAGTACTTAGGAGGCTGAGACAGGAGGATTTCAGGTTTGAGGACAGCCTCAGCAACTTAGTGAGACCCTATTTCATAATAAAAAATAAAATGGGGTTGGGGATGTTGCTCAGAGGTAGAATGCCCTTGGGTTCAACCCCCGTTTACACACACACACACACACACACACACACACACACACACACGCAATAACAACAATAATAATAATAATAATAATAATATTTGTGGTAAAGACCATCACTAGAGGACATCTCTATCATGCTCCCTTCCAACTCTCCCAAGCCACAAGGATTGTGAATGTGCAGCAGTACAAGTTACCAGGGGGACATGAGGAAATTGGACAAATGATGCTAAAGCTAAAAGAGGCAAGTGTAATCTGCCCAACTCATAGCCCATTCAACTCTCCCATATGGCCAGTACGAAAACCTGATAGTTCTTGGCACAAGACAGTAGACTATCAGGAGTTGAATAAACTGACACTGCCCTTGCATACAGTAGTACCCAACATTTCAGAACTGATGGATCGCCTATCACATGAACTGGGACAGTTCTGTTATATTGTAGACTTGGCCAATGCCTTTTTCTCTATTTACATTACCCTGGAAAGCCAAAAACACTTTGCTTTTACCTGGGAAGGGTGGCAATGGACCTTTTTGGTATTGCCCCAGGAATACCTGCATAGTCCTACCGTGTGTCACCGTCTGGTGGCACAGTATTTAACCTCTTGGCGGAAGCCTGAGGTTGTATGGCTGTGCCACTATATTGATGATATCATGCTAACTCCTGATTCTCTTATAGAGTTAGAAGCATCTGCAGGCAGCCTCTGAGCTGCTTTCCAGGAATGGAGGTGGACTGTCAATGAAGACAAGGTCCAAGGACCTAAATTCTGTCAAATTCTTGTAAGTTGTCTGGTTGAATAAGACAAAGTTGATACCCCAAGCAGTGATAGATAAGATAGAAGCATATATAAGTCATATATAAGTGATAGATAAGTGATAAGTGATAGATAGATAAGTGATAGATAAGTGAAGATAAGTGATAGATAAGATAGACCAAAACCGGTGAGTTACAGATGTATCTGGGCCTTTTGGGGTTTCGGTGAACATTTATACCCCACTTAGCTATGCTTATGCACCCCTTACACCACTTGTCCATAAGGGGTCAACTTGGGATTGGACCCCTGAAATGGAAACTGCATTTACTGCCACCAAGAGGGCGGAGGCACAGGCACAAACTGCAGGTAGTAGACCCTGCCCTTCCTTTCCTGCTAGCAGTCCAAGTGGATGATGCAGGTTTTGGATGGGGGTTATGACAGAAACAAGTCGCTAGGAATAGCCCAATTAGATTTTGGTCACAGCTGTGGAAAAGGGCAGAGGCGCACTACTCTCTCATTGAAAAGCAGTTAGCAGCTGTATATGCTGCCCTCTCAGCTTGTGAGCCCATCACAGGTACCAGGTCAATGATGCTGCAGATCACCTACCTTACTGAAGGCTGGCTGAGGTTCTGGAGTTGGGTCCCCAGAAAAGGGTAGCCCAAACAACCCCCTCTGATGAATTAGGGCACATACTTAGAACAACAAGAACCGTTTTCTAGTAGCCCTTTGTCTGAACAGCTACATACTCTGCTGGGGCCAGTACATTTCTGAGTGACAGCTCCCTCAGAACCCATAGAAGTGGGGATGCCAAAAGTCCCTATGAGAGAGAGCCCTATATCCATGAAAGTGTGGTATATTGAGGCTCCTGTCATGGACAGTGTCCATGTGGGCAGCTGTGGCCTTACAGCCTGCCACAGAGACCTTTTGGTATGAGACCAGAGCTGGCTGTTCTAGTCAATGGACTGAGCTTGGGGCAGTCTGGTTAGTTCTTATGGAGGAGACTGGGCCATCACATGTCTGTACAGAGAGCTGGACAGTCTACCTTGCAGCACAAGACTGGTTGATTGGGCACCACCCATTGTAGGACAAGAATATGTGGGAGGACCTGCTCTCTCATCATGAAGGCTGGGAGCAAGAGAGCCAACAAATAAAGGGATTCAAAGACAAAAGCAGGCTAGGCGTGGTGGCACACGCTTGTAATCCCAGTACTTTGGGAGGCGGAGACCGGAGGATCTGGGTTCGTGGCCAGCCTCAGCTCTGTCTCTCTCTCTCTCTCCCTGTCTCTCTCTCTCTTTCTCTCTCTACTTAGTGAGGCCCTCCGCAACTTCGTGAGACCCGGTTTCAAAATAAAGTATAAAAAATAGGGCCGGGGGTGTAGCGCGGAGGTAGAACGCCCCTGGGTTCAATCCCCGGTACCGCAAAAAAAAAAAAAAGACAAAAGCACAGTCCCCAAGGCCACACCCTAGTGATGCATCTTCCCCAGCCATACCCTACCTGCCTAGGTCACCACCCAGTAAATCCATTACAATGGATTTATCTACCAAGATTACAACCTCATGACTTAATTATATCAACTCTGAATAATAATACATGAGCTCTTCAGGGGACATTCTATATCTAATCATAACAGATGAACTTCTACAAGCCAAGTAGAGGGGATTCATCTGGAACCAACACTGGTGACACCTTGATCTCAGTCTTCTAAGTCTCCAAACTGTGATAAAACACATTTCCATTGTTTAGGCCACCCAGTCTCTGGTACTTTGTTATGGCAGCCCTAGCAAACCAATACAATGGATACAAACTATAAACAAAGAGGAAGAGGAGAGGGATGTAGTCATTGCAGGAAAGTTGTATAAGTTTTAATTGCATTTTTGAAATTTTGCCTTGATCAACTGTAATCTCTCTCTTTTTCCTTCTCAAGCATAAAATATAGGCTCAAGCACAATAAGTCCAGTGTTCATCACTGCTGTAGCATATTTTGCTCAGAGAAAATATGTAAGGTTCTTCAGAGCTTTCATCACTATTCATCACTCCTTGCTTCTATTGGCAGGAACCTATAGCAATCTATGATATCAACCAAATGTGTGGGGGCTTTCATACAGCGTGGGATCTCCTTGGAGCCCTTATCAATACCCTCAATCGCTGCTGCAGGAGCCAAGTGAGGAATTGCATTCCTGCATAGTATCAGAGGAATTAAGTTTGATACCAGACAGGACTGGGATTGTATTTTAATTCACAATATCTACTTTCCACTTGTTTTTAGTGTTTCAGAAAACAACTCAGAACAATTGGAAGCACGTTCAAATATTGCAGGAAAGTTTATGTCTCTATACTAATGACATGATTTGTTTATGATAAGAGTTTTTAAAATGCAAATGGACTTTTTAAGTAGCTATTGTAAGGAGCTATAGCTCCCCCAAACTAAAATTACTGCATTTTGTAGGCATCAGCCTACCTTCAATGGACAGTCTTAAATAAACTCCTTCACCAGGACAATTAGCTCATTAACAATGGGGATACTTTTTCCAGTTTTATTATTCAAGAAGTTTTATCAGAAGTTTAATTTCACCTTGTATATATTTAAGTTCATGTATGAATAATAATGTCAGCTATAAACACCTACCTTAAAATATTTTAAGCTAATTCTAATTAATTACACTTTTGAGATGTGCTTTAACCCAGGGCTTATGTAAGTATTTTAGCAGAAACACAGCTACACACACACACACACATGCACACACACACACACGCACACACACACTTTCAGAAAATATAGTCTATACTTAGTGGCATCTTTGTTGATATTTCCATGCAAAAATGCAAAGCTATAGCTAGTAAACAATCAAGTTTAAGCTCTCACATTTTCACAACAAAATGACAACTCTTCTAGTCAAATGGCAGCTACTTGGAAATGGACAATAATAATTACTACCAATATTATAATCATTGAATATGACAGTAATTATGGACAATATGTGAAAAATGTGTCCATTCCTAGCTGTGTGACCATGGGCAAGATTTTCCCCTGTGAATTATTCTCCTTATCTGAAAAATGAGAATAAGAGTACCCCTCTCATTGGACTAAAAGAATTAGTAAGTAAATAGATACAAGTACCCCCAAGTACATGCTACTGTGTATTTGCAAGGCATTTTCCCAGGTAAGAAGATGAAAGATGAACAATAATCTCTAGCCTTATGGAGGCCCTACATGCTTACAGTAGATTGTGCAGATGACTCAAATTAATGGGACATATAGAATTTAAATTATTCCTCCAGACTTGGACAATTGAAATTGTGTTTTCTTTGAATGGAAGTCCATACAGAGTCTGAGACCTGCTTTAAAATATGTTTTCTTGTCCAAGAAACAAACAGTACTTTTAAAGTTTTGGATTTGATTACCTTTAGGAGGTACAGATGAAGCAAGGCAGAGGACTAGGAACTGGAAGGGTTAAAAGAAATCATCTATATAAGGAACAAAACCAGGGATGATTAATAAGATATGAGGGTAACAGTGACCAGACAAGGAGTATGAAAATCAAAACAAAACTTGAGCCCCTTCTGTGGGCAACATTCTGGACAACCAATATAAACAATTTGAAGTGTGATCAAAGGGAAAGGGTGGGTTAGGGGGACAGACAAATGGTGCCAGGAGATTAGAGCCCACCAGGCCACAGATAACAATTCAAATTAAGGATTAGAACTGGGCAAAAGACATTGGGTCCCCAAGACCCAATTCTGACCAATCACAAAAGAGCAGAGGGGGTCCACAAGAAGGGATAAAAGCTCACCTCCTAAGAACTTCAGTGGTTATTCCCTTTTGAGAGCCCCTCCTCGGTGCAGGAGACATTCTATTTTCTATCTTTCCTTGGCTTACAAATAAACTTTCATAGTTCTACACCCTTCATTTTGTCTATTTAGTTTAATTGCCCATTTCTTGATTGGGTTATTTGCTGTCTTTCAAGGTCTTTGTATATTCTAGATATTAGTCCTCTATCAGAGGAATAGATCTTCTCCCATTCTGTAGGCTCTCTCTTGAGACTCGATGGTTTCCTTTGCTGAGTAGAAATTTTTAAATGTAATGCCATCCCATTTATTAATTCTTGTTTTAATTTTCTGAGCTTTGGGGGTCTTATTGAGGAAGTTTCTACCTGTGCCTATATGTTGGAGTGTTGGACCTATACCCTCCCCTAGTAATTTCAAAGTCTCTGGTCTAATTTCCAGGTTTTGATCCATCTTGAGTTGACTCTTGTACAGGATGCGAGGTTGGGATTTAATTCCATTTTTCTACAAATGGATAACCAGTTTTCCCAACACCATTTGTTGAAAAGGCTATCTTTTCTCCAGCATATGTTTTTGGCACCCTTGTCAAAAATCAATTGGCTATAAGTGTGTGGATTTGTTTCTGTATCTTCTGTTCCATTGGTCTATGTGTCTGTTTTTATGTCAATACTATGCTGTTTTTATTACTATAGCTCTGTAGTATAATTTAAGTCAGGTATTGTGATGCCTCCTGCATGGTTCTTATTCTGAGAATTGCTTTGGCTATTCTGGATCTTTTGATTTTCCATATGAAATTTAGGACTGATTTTTCTAGCTCTGTGAAGAATGACATTGGTATTTTGATAGGGAATGCATTGAATCTGTAGATCGCTTTTGGTAGAGTGGCCATTTTGGTAATATTTATTCTGCCTATCCAAGAGCATGGGAGATCTTTCCATCTTCTAAGATCTTCAATTTCTTTCTTTAGTGTTTTATAATTTTCATTGTAGAGGTCTTTTACCTCTTAGGTTACATTTATTCCTAGGTATCTTATTGTTTTTGAGGTTATTGTGAATGGAATTGTTTTCTGAATTTCTTTTTCAGTGGATTCATGGTTGGCATATAGAAAAGCTACTGATTTTTCTAGGTTGATTTTGTATCCCACAATTTTGCTGAATTTGTTAATCAGCTCTAGAAGTCTTTTGGTTGAGTTTATTGGGTTTTCTAAGTAAAGAATCATGTCATCTGAAAATAGAAATAATTTCAGTTCTTCTTTTCCTATTTATATTCCTTTTATTTCCTTCTCTTGCCTTAATGCTCTGGCTAAGATCTCAAGTACCATATTGAAAAGAAGTAGTGATAGTGGGCATCCTTGTCTTCTTTCCGATTTTAAAGGGAATTCTTGAAGATTTCCCCCCATTTAATATGGTGTTTGCTTTGGGTTTACTGTATATTATCTTTATGATGTTGAGGTAAATTCCTTCTATTCTTATTTTCTGCAGTGTTTTTTAAACACGAATGGGGTGAGATCTTGTCAAATGCTTTTTCAGCATCTATTTAGATGAACATGTGATTTTTGTCCTTAATTCTATTTATGTGGTGAATTACATGTATTGATTTGCATATGTTGAACCAGTCTTGCATCCCTGAAATGAAACCAACTTGGTCGTGGTGTACAATTTTCTTGATATGGTTTTGAATGTGTATCACTAGTAAATGTTTAGAACTTTTGCATCTATGTTTATTAAGGAAAAATGTAGAGTACACGCTGGACATGGTGGTACATGCCTGTAATCCTAGTATTTGGTCGAATGAGACAGGAGGATCCCAGATTTGAGACCAGCCTCAGCAATTTAGCAAGGCTCTCAGCAACCTAGCAAGACCCTGTTTCAAAACAAAAAATAAAAAAGGGCTAGGGGTGTAGCTCAGAGGTAGAGTGTCCCTGGATTTGAGTCTCAGTACCAAAATAAAAAAATAAAATAAATGTGGAACACAAACCTAGAAAACATTTAGGAGAAAATCTTCAAAACTCATGGATAGATAAAGATTTCTTAGATATGACACCAAAAGTACAATGTGTAAAAGAAAAATCAATAATTAGACTCCCACAAAATTAAAACTTTTGCTCTATGAAAGACTGTCAAAAGGATGAAAAGACAAGCTACAGACTGGGGGAAATATTTGCAAAGCAAATCCAACAAAAGAGTTGTATTGAGAATATGCAGGCTGTCCTTGCTTTGCACAAGAGTGTGGGACCGTAAAAATGAACATGTAAGCTGAAACTACACAAAGCAATCTTTAATCAGCAGGAAAATTTACAATTGTTCCTTGACCTTTAAAAATTTCATGAAAACTTTCTAATCGTTGGCAACAAATGTATATACAACTTTTAAAAATATTGAAGCTAGCCTGGCGTTGGTGGCACACGTTTATAATCCCAGTACTTGGGAGGCTGAGACCAGAGGATCTGGGTTTGCGGCCAGCCTCAGCTACTTGGTGAGGCCCTCTGCAACTGTTTCAAAATAAAGAACAAAAAATAGGGCTGGGGGTTTAGCTCGAAGGTAGAATGCCCCTGGGTTCAATCCCCAGTACCGCAAAAAAAAAAAAAATTGAAGCTAATATTGATTTAGCACATTGTTATCTAAAGCATTAGAAACTGAGAATTAGAGTGCTTTATATCTTTGTAAAAGATATGAAGAGTAGCTTAAGCAGTGCCTTCTCGTGATATAACTTATAATATACAGCAAGCTTCTTTTCTGCACCCGGGTAAATTGTCATACTCCTTTCTAAGTTTGGATCAGCTTCTAACATTCTACCTTTTGCATTTGTAATGTCATGAAATATCTCTAAGAGTTCCTTTACTCTGAAGATTTTTGCCGCTTTCTCTGGGACTTCTTCATCATTTCCTTATTTATGTCAGGAGGTCTGCTGCCACTAAATTCCTCCAGCTGCATGTCTAGTCTCTTGGCAGCGGTATCAATGTTCTCACAACTATTTCATCTAAAACTCCACTTACGGTTAACTTGAGTTTTACTTCCAGCCTTGTAATTTTTTTGTTTCTGTGCTACACTTTCACATTTGTTGGCCAATTCCATCTTTCAGTTATCCACTTTTGTAAAATGTCATGGGGATTTATCACTGAGAGACAAGGAAGCAAGGCAAACACGCATTTTTGCTTTCTGTCTAAGAGATGTGCAGTGATCAATCGCATTTTGCTTTCTATCTGAATGAGAAATGGGCAGTGATCAATCACCAAAAGACTTCGAAAGAAGTGATTGGTCATTGATCACGATGCACATCTGTTATTTCTGCTGTGATCTGTGAATTGGAGACCTAGCAACAAAGTTCATACTTTATATTCACAGTTAATAAGCCATGGTAACTGAAATTTGAACTGTGTAATTTCACTAAGCCATAGTAATGCAAAGTCATGCATATTGAAATCATGCAATGAGAGGACTGCCTGTAAAAGGAACCCTCAAAACTCAATGATTAACTTCATCATGATGTATGATCACAATGCACCAATAAAATGAAATAAAAATAAATAAATAAATTCAACAGCTAAAAAAAAAAAGAACCAAATTAGAAAATGGGCAAACGACATGAGCAGATTTTTCACCAAAGAGGATATACAGATAATTAGTACCTGAAGATATACTCAATATCATTAACAATTTGGGTCAAATTAAAACCATGATGCTATATCACTACACATCTATTAGAATAGCTAAATTCTTTAAAATCATAACAATACTGGCAAAAAAAATTAGAAAAACTGGATCTCTCAGACAAAGATGCCAAGGAAGTAGAGAGGTAATCTTGAAAATAGTTTGGCAGTTTCTTAAAAACTACTCATGCAGCCGGGCGTGGTGGCGCACACTTGTAATCCCAGTACTTGGGAGGCAGAGATCGGAGGATCTGGGTTCGGAGCCAGCCTCAGTTACTTAGTGAGGCCCTCTACAACTTCGTGAGACCCAGTTTCAAAAATAAAGGATAAAAAATAGGGCCGGGGGTGTAGCTTGGAGGTAGAACGCCCCTGGGTTCAATCCCTGGTACCACCAAAAAAAAAAAAAAAAAAAAACAAACTACACATGCAGTTACCATACCACCCAGCAGTCAAATTCTAGGGCATTTATCTCCACAATACAAAACGTACAACCACACATTCATATGTACATGCATGCTCTAGCAGTTTTATTTCTCCCAAAGTGGAAACAATCCAAATGTTTTCATTTGGGATTGTTTTCACCCCCAACAAAATAAAAAACAGTCCCAAAATAAAAAATATAGCCCCCAAATGAAAACAATCCAAATATCGCTCAATAGGTGAATATTTGAACAAACTGCTACACATTTGTATCATGAAACACTACTGAGAAATAAAAAGAAACAACTACTGACACAAATACTGGCTGAGTCTCCATGGAATTATAATGCGGGAAAAGCCAGTCTCAAAGGTTATATATCCTGTATGATTCCCGTTATATGAAAGTCTTGAAATGACAAAATTACAGAAGAGATTAGTTGGAGATTAAAGAGATTAACTGGTGGCCAGGAGCTAGGAAAGGAAAGGGTGGTGGTGAAGGGGGGAGGGGCAGTGACACTAGATCAGCAGAGGGACGGTTGGAACTGTGCTGGTGGAACAGTTCTGTATCTTGATTGTGGTGGTGGGTGCACGGATCTACTCATGAAAAACTGCTTAGAACTACACACTCACAGACAAGGGTGTGGAAAACTGCAGAAATTTGAATAAAATTTGTGGATTGAATCAATGTCCCTGTTTCTGAAATTGTACTACAGTTGTATAAGATGTCAGCTCTGGGGAAAACTGGGTGAAAGGCAACTGGGACCTCTCTGTACCATTTTTGCAACTTCTTATGAATCTATAATTTCTGTATTTTGAAATAAAACATTTAAAAATTTACCTCGGACCCAGTGGTACACTTTCAGGAATTTATCCATGATATACTCATACATGTGTACAAACATGTCTATGCATGGATGTTCACTGCAACGGTGGCAAAAGATCATACTCAGTCTAGACTCTGTCCACAGTGTTGGCACAGCCATGGAAGTAAA
Source organism: Glis glis (assembly GCA_004027185.1). Taxonomy (NCBI): domain Eukaryota; kingdom Metazoa; phylum Chordata; class Mammalia; order Rodentia; family Gliridae; genus Glis; species Glis glis. The sequence continues at coordinate 22,848 of PVJS01009080.1, forward strand.
GAGTATGCATCCAGTTAAAAGGAACAAGATATTTATTGCCTGAAGAATGATGCCTCAATTTAATAAAAAAATTATAAGAACAGGACACAAAGCCGGGCGTGGTGGTGCACGCTTGTGATCCCAGTACTTGGGAGGCTGAGACAGGAGGATCTCAGTAGTTGCGGCCAGCCTCAGCTACTTAGAGGCCCTCCGCAACTTAGTGAGACCCTGTTTCAAAATAAAGAATAAAAATGGGGCTGGGGGTGTAGCTCAGAGGTAGAATGCCCCTGGGTTCAATCCCCAGTACTAAAAAAAAAAAAAAGAATAGGACACAAAAAGCGGAGTGGATATATAACAATTTCCAAGATAATCTATTAAGGAACAAAGCAAGACACAGACGAAAGTTAGCATTCATGAGGGGGAGGGGAGATAGGGTCGTTTATCTATAGAACACCCTTGGGAAGGTTCCTAGGAATCTGGATACAGTAATCACCTCCAGAAGAAAAAGTGGGAGCCTTCTGAATTTTGTAACATGTAAATAAATCTGTATTTCCTGATGATTCCTGTTATTATCACTGTGTTTTCACACTTAAGCCAGCCACTACAACTCCATCAAATTAATCTCTCAGAAGCCGGGCATGGTGGTGCAAGCTTGTAATCCCAGTACTTGGGAGACTGAGACAGGAGGATTGCGGGTTCTTGGACTGCCTCCGCAACTTAGTGAGACCCTCTTTCAAAATAAAGAATAAAAAATAGGGCTGGGGATGTAGCTTGGAGATAGATTGTCCTTGGGTTCAATTCCCAGTACCGCAAAAAAAAAAAAAAAAATGTAATCTCTCAGTCAGGCATGGTGGTGTATGCCAGTAATTCCAATATTTGGGAGGCTAAGACAGGAGGATCGCAGTTTGAGGCTAGCCTCAGCAACTTAGCAAGGTCCTGTTTCAAAATAAAAAATAAAATAGAGCTGAGGGTATAGCTCAGAGGTAGAATACCTCTGGGTTCAACCCCCAGCGCAAACAAACAAATAAATAAATCTCTCATGTTTACACTCTGGCTTCCACACAGTTACTCACCACAGTGCTGTCTCCCTCTCTACTTGATCCTCCGACACTGAATTTTCATGTACAACCTAATTTCACCACGTGACCCGTCCTGATGTGACACAGCTTCTGTGACACGGTTTGTTCACCATCCTGAAAGTCTCTCATGAGCAGCAAATCCTGTGTGTCAGTCAAAATCCAATCAGAAGACAGAAACCACATCAGTAATTGAATAGAGAAAATTGTTAATAAAAAGTAGGTCACTAAAAGTGGTAAAAGAAGACTCAGAAGGATCCAGAAATAACAAAGGCCCAAGAAGCCACTCCCTCTCTGAGCGTGGGAGAGTGTCAGAGCAGCTGAGAACTTGTGAGCCACTCACTCCCCACTCCTAGCCCAGGGCCGAGACTCAGAAGTCTACGGAGAGGGCATGGCTGCCACAGGAATGTGGAGTGTAGACAGATGCCAGAGGGCAAGGGTCTAGTGGAAGCACCTCACCAGGTAGTAGGGGCCCTGCAGGTTGTGGGTGGGTCCTGGTTGTTAGGAAATGTAGGGACAAAAGAACACAGCTCAACAGCAAGGAATAGGTTTTATCTGGGGTAAAAGCCTGGGAGGGAGCAACTGACTGCAGGAGCAGTCGTGTATACTGCCAACTGGTGAGCTTGAGACTGGGCATATAGTTTGGTAAATCTATACGCTGGGGGCAGGATAAAGGCTAGCGGCGTCGCTTTCTTCTTTCGCGGGTCTTTTCCCTTTGTTCTGGGTCTTCTCAGGCAAGACCTCACAGCGCCCACACCGGTGACACCGGTGATCTGTGGGAATGGCTCGCCAGGCAGTAGGCACTTGCAGGAAGGTTCAGACCGCAGCTGCTCTATGAAGGCTGTTAGGTGAGTGCTACTGTGCCTTCCAAACTGCAGACAACCAGCTCAGAGTACCGACACCAGAACCAGAGAGAGAAGCCCTTTCCCGTTCCATGGCCTTACTGTGTTCCATTGACAAAGGGAAAACCTGTCCAAGGTCGTCTCAATGTCACAAAACAAGGCAAAGGAGGGTGGATTTGGAGCTGAGACAATGTACTAAGTGGTACACCTGTAACTACCCCAGGATCCTGTCAAACATGCAGATTCCTAGGCCTGTAGCTCCCCAAACCTTTTTGTTTGGGACAGGGATCAAGGAATCTGCATTTTAACAATCATACAACCGTCCCCACTATGGTATGCTAACGCTCATGATCCTCACACCACAACTTGATATTTTTTTTTTATTGCTATAGGTCTCCAAATAGGGCATATACTGGGGCTTGGTTTGTAGCTCAGCATGGGCTGGACCTTGCGTTCAATTCCCAACAACACAGAAAATAACAAAGTAGGGCACACATACCTCAGGGAGTATGCAAGATGATTCACTGGGGTGCAGAAAGAAAACACGGAGACATATTTTTATTTAAATTAAGCTTTATTAATAGTTATTAAATGGATTGATACAGATGCCTTCACGTGATCTGTATACAAGGTGAGCTGACAGAACAAGGCCTAACAGTTAAGTAAGTCCTTGTTCCCTCCGCCAGCACATGATAACAGACAACAGTTTACAGATGTTTCACAAAGTGGAGAAGTGGTACAAGATCTCTAAGGAAAAAAAATTTAAAACCATCAAGATAGTAGTAATAATGCAAGCATACAGGACAAAGAAAGTGGCAGAATTGCTCTTTCTCTTAAACCTAAATAGCCCTTTGCAAATCACAAGGTTCAAAATTATGAATTCAGATGACCAGAAGTCTGTAAATGATTACTTTTAGAAAAAAATTGTTATGGACAGAACATTTTGAAAATGTTTTGTGCTTTTGTAGCTGAAAACTTAAGCATACTACCTACCAAAATTTTCAAATCTTCACAACTTGGAAATAATTTCCTGACCTATTTAGAAATCTCCAAAGCCTCAATACAAGTTACTTTAAAAAATATTCCAAAGTGCTTCTGTGGGCTTTAGAAAGCTATTTGTAAAAAATATATATAACTTGTGATTAGTTGCTGGAACAAAAGTTGCTAATCTTCCATGAAGTCAAGCACGTGTTCTCACTAGGACAAAGAAATGAAGAATGCTCTTACTGGCTTCTCTCCCCAGCTCAGCCCTCACTTCTCCATCTTGCTGAGATAGCTCAGTACTGAGTTATTAGTGTGAGATTTTCTGTGGAGTAGGTATTTTCTACTTCAAGAGTACTTAGCTCTTTATATTACCCATTCCCAGTCACTCCATCATAGAATATGGTTTTGTTTTGATTAACTTACTTAAACCCTGGGGGATTATTCCTTAGGGGAGGTGACCTAAGGGATTTATTCTGGATTCTTGAATATGCTCAAGACAAATGATCTTACCTGGGAAAGAGATTCTTGGTTATAGTGTTACTCTAAAGACTAGGTGTGATTTTCTTTTTCCTTTGCAAATTCCTCTTTACCCTGAAATTCAGAAATTTGAATATCTCCTTCTAATGTATATTTTAAACTCAACTTTTAAGACTAAACTGATCCTTGCAGCTGCCACCAACCCCAAATTTCAGCCTTGCAGTCTTTCTTACCTTATCAGGCAGAAACTCCATTGTTGCAGTTGTTCAGCCAAAAAACTTCAGAGTATTTAGTATTGCTGACTCTCTTATCTTACAAACCACATGCAATCTATGTACTTTCTAAATATTTCCAAATTTGACCATGTGTCATTCTCCCACTGATGCCACACTGGTCCAAGCCCATATTATTTATCTAAATTACTGCAATAGCCAAAGGTCTGGTCTCCTTGTTTCTGCCCTTACTACCTACATTGTTTATTTTTCAACATCACGTCAGAGTGACTTTAATCCCTCCGCATAAAAACCTTCCAATGGCATCCCATATGTGTCAATAAGTAAAAGCCAAAGGCCTTACATAGTCTACAAGGTCACCCATAATCTTGTTCCCTGCTGCCTCTCTGCCCTCATCTTTTTTTTTTTTAATTTTGTACTGGGGATTGAACTCAGGGGCATTATACCTCTGAGCTATACCCCAACCCTTATTTTGAAACAGGGCCTTGCTAAATTGCTGAGGCTGGCCTTGAACCTGCAATCCTGTCTCAGCCTCCTAAGTACTGGGATTACAGGTGGGAACCACCACGCTCAGCTTCTGCCCTCATCTCTTATCATCTCACTAGTCCAGTGGCCTCCTTACCAGTTTTTAAAATAGTATGATCCCACCTCAGGATTTTTAAACTGTTCCCTACCTGGAGTGCTTTCTCCCCAGGTATTTACAAGGCTAGTTCCCTCATTTCAAATTACTGCACAAATGTTACCTGATGTGAGAGATAGAGCTCTGACTACCCATATAAAACAGTGCATTTTCCTACTATCTTATCCCACGTGGCCCAGTCACATCTACTCTGCATCATTTTTTCTCCTGTATCACTTACCATCTAAGCCACATTTACTTGGTGTCTTTCTCTTCACCCCCAATGAGGGCATGGCCAAAACTTTTGCTCCCTAAAACAGTGCTTGCGATGGGCACAAAGTAATCAGTAAATACTTGAAGAACCTGCCTAAGGCATCTTTCCCCCACTGTCACCTGGAAACTAAACAGTAGAGTCCTTTCAACCTAGTGGAAATTTCCTCTAGTATTTAGTAATTGTACCCTCCTAAACCCTCACCCCTTCTTCACTTCTTCACATTCAATATCCTAGGCTAGATATTTTCATGTCGTCTTTGGGCTTTGCTTTTAGAGACAGCTACTAATTTGGTCATCAATTGTGGCCATCTCCTCTTTTTCTACCACATTTTAATGTTTTTTACTTTCTAGAAAGTTTATTTTGTTGTGATTAAATTTTCTGTGTTCTCAAAATTGAAGTTTCCATCCATTCTGACCAGCAATTCCGTTTCTTCACCCCTTTCTGTGTGCTTTCTCACTATACGTGCTATTTTTCTTAGGTTTCCTTAGACTATTTTCCTTTGCCCACTCATCCTCCCTTTGGCACAAGCCAAACTGTGGGATACTCTAAGCAGCAATAAAATCATGAGGAGTAGAAACCAGTTACCTATTTCTGTGGACTGGTGATCTATTAACCAGCCAGTTGCCAGTTTCCTTCACAGACAACAGAAGGAAAACCTTCGTTTTTCTATTTATAAGCACCTGCTCTCTCGGAGCCTCATGGGGAGATGTGGAACAGGGCCCACCATGCAGCAACTCAGCAGGTACTCTGAAGTTAGTCTTCCTAGTACCACAAATGTGGACAGCACCAGTTGTCCTTGAACTCCATGGATCTTTGAGAGCAAGACTCTTTCAAGAGTTTAGGTTCTTCCTGAAGGCTTCATAGCTACTGGCCTACAGGCCAGAATCTGGATTAGAAAAGAATTACACACTCTTCCCTTCCATGCTGGGGTAGAATCAAAGGGTTGCATATACTCTACTTGTCCAAAGTCGCCAGTCCCATAGCTATTACTCTATTCAAGAAAAGCAGGTGGCACATGGAAGCAAAAAGTTCGAGGGAAGTTGAAGACACATAGTCAATGCATCTCCATAGAACTCCATTTGTGTTTAAGATGAAAGTGTGACCGTGTTTAAAATGTGGTGGAAAGGGGTAAGTACAGAGGAAGTACAAGAGGAAGACACAAAAAGAGGCAACAGTAATAGTGCAGTACTTGTGACAGCAGGAGAGGTTGTAGGAGAAAAACACATGAACGGACAAGTCCCTGACGAGCAGCAGGACATTTAAGTCACCATATAGGAGAAAAAACAGAAAAGATGCTTAGAATAGGTAAGCAGGTTTATAAGAAGATAGTAAGTCCATGGCTTCTGTTTCCTTTGTCAAGAAAAGCTAAGGTCACTTCTGCGTGAAGGTAATGCAGTAGAGCTGGATCGTAAGAACTAAGGAACCAGCAAGGAGTGAGAGAGGAGGAAGGCCTAGAAAAAAAAAAAGCAGTCACCAGACGACACAAGGGACACAACTTCATGCTAACAAGGATAAATGGATTCAGGTAAAATTCAGATAAGGCTCAGAATAACATCTAACCAACCTCAATAAGGAAAAGAAAGTTGACAACACCTTAAGAATTCTTAACCCCAAATCCAGAACTAAGGAAACAGGTAGCCTATATAAAAGTCAAGAAAAATCCTCAGAAGAAAAAAATCCTTTCCTATCACCAGTATCTTTTTCCACCAGGAATCCTTTTTTTCTAGCACCCTGCAGTCAGTTCAGGAACCTTTCATTCAGGGTGTCCTTAGTAATGAGATACACATACAACCAATGACCTCAGCATGAACAATGAAAGCTCCGAGGGAACAGAGCCCAGGTCATCCAACAAGGTCTTTCCCACCCCATGTCACCGAGCTACAGAAGTGACAATTACAAAAACTCATCTCACAGGGAAGCAAAGTGGGCCAAATTTAAGACTACAGAAGGCAGGAAGGCTATCAAAAAGCCATAATATAATAAAGCCATCATAATCTATGCTATAATGGAAAAACACAGTTTTGACAAATTTGGTTGCTGAAAAGGGCATGATCTAATAAGCTTTTAACATTTCATTAATTCACCTTAAAATACCTAAATGTAAATTCATTCACGGATCTCTACATAAAGCCAGTTTTTTTGTTTTGAGCACAGATCCTTTAAGGCTCATGCTATCCAACCACCAGCTTCTCCTTGCTGCCATCTTCCTGTCACTCCGACCTCTTCCTGTCCCTCAGTCATTTTAATGAGATCTTTGACTCATCTTAAAGATCACCTCCTCCTGTCCATCCTACACTTTCTTGGTTTTGACTTTTTCTCAGTATTAGATCACCTTTGAAATCCTGGGTTTCTCACAGCCTCCCTCTGCGACCATCTCTTCTCCCCATCTTTCAGGCTCATGTAACTGAAGCTTCCAGCTCGTGAATAGTGCCTCTTTCTCACCTCCATCCTCTCCTTTCCATTGTTCTCCACATGTTCATACTACAAATCACTTTGTCAATGTCTTCAACTCCCTGGCCTGCTTCTACTTCCACTAAAATAGTAAAAAATCCAGCTGCAATTCTCTACACCTGCAATCAAGAAGCTGGAGAATAATTACGCCAGAGGTTTACCTAAATTTTGCTTAAATTCATGATCACCCCAAAAAGGATAAAACACAGTACAAATCCTACCATATTTTTCCATCAAGTTGGAGTTCTTAAGTAATTTCTTCTTACCCCTCAAATTCTCACATCAACTTGTGTTAGCCTTAAACTACCGTAATGCTCAATTTATCTCTTTTCCTACTAAGTGGTATATTATGGAATAAAAAGACATGAATGATCTAATAATATAAGCATTCTTAAGCAGTTTTATAGTCAAAACTACCATAAGCATTCGGGATGCTTCAACTGTGTTAAAACGACTGAATGAGCCATGGGCAAGCTCACTCGATCTCCCCTCATTACAAACACACTGACTTGATAAACACTTTCAAACTATTCCATTTAAAAAACAATGTTTATATTATTTATCAACTTAAAACAGAATTAGACAGCACTGCCACATTTGGTTTTAACTTTGTAAACATCATGAAGGCAGCTTTTCTGTGAGAATATATTACCATGCTTTATCACAGTGAATGCTGTTTGACCTAATGTGTTCCCACTTGGAATTTGTTGGCAAATGAAAGACAGTCCAATAAAATATTCAAATGTGGTAATAGAATCTCTCAGATGTCTTCTGCTTCATTCTGGTCTCGGTCCTATTTACATTGGTTATGTAATAAAGGTCGGCATTCTCCAGAAGAGGGTGAATTATAAACTACAAATTCTGTGCCAAAGGATTTACAAATAATTATTAGACTCAAACACAGCCTTCTCCAAAGCTTTTTTTATGCTTTTAATAGCTGTTTAAGAAAACTGAGAGGGGAAAACTCTTCCAATTCACCATAAATGCTGACCAATGCACAATTTAATAAAAAAGGAAAGTTTTAGGAAACCAGAGGAAAAAAAGCTTATTTGGCAATGTGCTATTATTTATATACAAGTACCATCAAGCCTAAAAAAAAAAATTCAATAGCATTTACAACCCATGTTCTATTTTAGTTATGTGGATGCTCATTCAAGAGTGGATGATCAAAGGAACAGAAGAACATAATAAAATACATATTTAGTGGGCACTTATGAATGGAATGAAAATTAAGTTTGAATATGGTCCATTAAACTCTTCATTAAAGAAATTCTGTTGCAGAAAATTCACACATTATTATCAGCATTGCCAATATGATGATGTTGTTAATGATGTGATTATATGGGAGTACAGTGTGTTTTGAAATTTATTATAAAATGTTAAAGTCAAGATGCTCAGACTGTAAAGGAAATGTAATATATCAGGATAAACTCAATACTATTACAACAACATAGAAAATTTGACCATAATCAAACTAAGTTCAATAGAGCATGAAGCTTACTACTTTATGAAAAACTGACTCCCTAAATTATTTCTCATTAACTGAAAAGAACTGTAAATGGATTTAATACATTAGTTTTCAAAATGAAAATGTCTATTTTGTTTCCCAACAGAAATAATATTTCTGACAAATATTATGGATCACTTCATGTAAAGACAATATCCCATCAAACAACAGTTTCTGCCTTCTTGGTATTAAATGGGTTTTTTGTTTGGAGATGAAGGAGAGGGTGGATATGTCCCTAAAATTCTCAATGTAAAGTGTATAGAATGTTTTATTTAAAATAAAACCTGAAATTCAAAAATTCACCAAAATGGAGTCAGAATGAGCAGAACATTCTCTATCTGGTCACAGGGTGGCCCAAACCCAAGCTCTACTCAGGAGTCACTTTGCTTGAGAAGAAGTTATCAATTGGTTAAACAATCAATTACAGAGGCTACTATTACATAAGGGAACTGTATTACCTATTAAATCCTATAATCAAACTCAGAAGTTAAGAAGCTCTTAGTAAATTTAAAATAGCTAGAAAAGGAATTCAATGGCAAACAAAATACTTGGATAGATCATTTTGTTAAACTTGAAATACTATCTCACTTTTTTAATTTTGGCAATAAAGCTAGTATTAGCTTTATTCAGATACAAATGCTACTGCCTTTAGCAAATGGCACATATTTATAACTTCTAAGAGACTCTTATCAACACTACCTAAATAATAAACACAAAGGCCTGAAAATATTTCCTATTGTATATTTACTAAATATACATCTTTACACATTATACATTTTCAATTTTTTCCTTAGTTATTATGCCATCATACAAATATATAAACAATGCTGGGTCAATATTCTTCCAAGCATGGCCACAAATATGCCAGAATATATAGGACATGGCATTTCAAAATTCTTAATCCAATTCATAGTTCAAGTCAAGTTCAGTCAATTCTCCCTTTTACTTCTAAAGTTACTATGAGAATCCCAATGTGATTCTCAAACCCAAGTGAATAAATGACAGAAATTCAGCCTAGTAATATTAAAGCTAATGTAATCAGATTTTCATTCTTCAAAAAATAGCTACCAACTTCTCAGTTGATAGCAAATTTCTACAGTTCGTATTTTATAAATTATTTCTGCTCAGCATTCTACATACATTTTAACCAGGCAGACCATCAATTTCTTTATTAAGAAGTGAGCCGGCCATGGTGGCGCACGCTTGTAATCCCAGTTCTTTGGGAGGTGGAGACCGGAGGATCCGGGTTCACGGCCAGCCTCAGCTCTCTCTCTCTCTCCCCCTGTCTCTCTTTCTCTCTCCTTAGTGAGGCCCTCCGCAACTTTGTGAGACCCGGTTTCAAAATAAAGAATTAAAAAAAAATAGGGCCGGGGGTGTAGCACGGAGGTAAAACGCCCCTGGGTTCAATCCCCGGTACCGCAAAAAAAAAAAAAAGTATAAGTGTGTGTGTGTGTGTGTGTGTGTGTGTGTGTGTGTGTGTGTGTAGGTTTTAATAAACTTTTCTGGAAAAATTAAAATAAAAATAATAAGCTTTTCTACTTGTAATTTTATATCTCAACAAGCAATTCCAAAACAAAAAGTTTAGGGCTGAGAGTGTAGTTCAGTGCTGGGCATTTACCTAGCATGCACAATGCCCTGGGATTAATCCCCAGCACTGGGGACGGAGAGACACACACCAAAAGAAAACCCACAATATTTAAAGCCACTTTCTAAGCCATTAATTTTCACCAGCGTTTATAATTACTATATTTGTAATAAAAATATGCTGTTAAGTCTCAAAGGATTTTATCTACTACATCAGTTCAACAAATACTCCCCACCCTCCAAAAAAGAACACTGTCATCACTTTAATTTTGTTAAGAGTCACAAAAATTTTTATTTAGGAAAAATATTTCCTTCAATGTTTTATTAGGTATTAGGTATTGAATTTTATTCAAGTGAGTGATTTACTTTTACTTTTCTGTGTAGACTAATTAAAAAGTATGACTTTTTTCATAAACAAACTATCTCATTCTGCATGGCAGATAAGAAATTAATACTTCTACCTTAAAAACTCAGATTTTCCTCATTATGAATTAGTTATTCTCATGTGGATTATTGGTTTGCTGCTACTAAAAACAGTTAGTAAAGGATATGGATACACAGGAAACAAACCATAAGCTATAATACTAGTTAATAATGAAATATATTAAACATTGTTTAAATATTAAACATCAAAATAGTCCTTCTATATTAAATAAATAAGATTTTAATTTGTCATTTGGGAATATAGGCCAATACCACCAATGGTGGGTATGGTCTAGTGCAAAGGGTGGCCTCATATGAAACATACCCCCACACAAAACACACACACAGAAGAAGGAAAGGAGGAAGAAGAAACACAACATTTAATACTGGTATTGTTTTTGAATAACAAATTAACCCAATGATTCTCTTTTCTTCCTGCACATTAAAATTACCTGGAGAACTTTTGAAAAATACTGATGACCAGGTCTCATCCCAGACAAATTAAATGAGAATCAGGATTCAGCCACAGACATTTTTCACAACTCCCCAAATGATTCTAACGTTCAGGGCTACTAGTTGAAATCTGCATGCTTCTTTCTAACTGTTATTTAACCAAGAAGAATCCAAGGAATAAAGAAACAAAGCCTTCCTTTACAGGTAAAACAGATTAAGGTGTCCAGTTAACATTAACTTATGAATAAGTTCAGTTTATTTATGTGCATTTCATTTCGATTAAATTATCTACTTATGCCTTTTCCTTCCTTATAATTCTGTATAATCAAATTCCATGACCTAGTCAAACTGCTTTTTTGTAATAAACCAGTTACACTGAAAATACCTCACTCGTTCCTACATATAAATATTTACTGAATGCCTATTATGTGCAAGGCACTGTGTTAGGTGCTACTGTAGAACTGAGTCATGGGAGAATAGACAGTGACTGGCTGAGAGTTTCTTTTTGTGGGCTTTTTTTTAGGAATTAATCATCATGAAATTTATTATATGAACCCTAATTGGAAAAGAAAAAAGAAACCCAAGTACATACCTAGGATCTTATTTTAAGATACATGGCATAGCATATTAGTACTTTTTCTAATGTTCTATACAGTATTTTCAAGAAGACTTTGAATATACATAAGAAAAATTCAAAATAGAAAAATAAACCTTGTTCAAAGTAGATGTTAATGTTAATCATACTCTGTATCAAGTAAATTTCATATATAAGTATAAATACCAAAAATCTTTATGGAAAGGTAGTTCATGTCCATTTGTAGTAGTCTTAAGAGTAACCTTACATTAAAATATTACAGATTCTAGACTTTGACTATTTCATCATGGAGAAAGTTTATACAATACATAATTTATTTTGAGAACAGAAGACTCATATGCTGAGAAATCCTAATGTGAACAAACTGAGTTTTGCAGAGAAGGGCAGAAGAAAATAAGGGCAGAATCTGATCAACCTTATAAATATACTAAAATCTGATAATTTAAAATGCTGACTGTTTTTCTTCTGCAGAGCCTTGTGAATTCCATCTTAATAAATATCTTTTTATTTATTATTGGTATGGACTTTTGCACTTACTTAAAAAATAAATAATAATTGCTTCTCATTTTTAAAATAGCATTAAATTCCAGAAAGAAGCTAGGTAATGTCAGCTTAATAGATAAAAAAGAACTAAATGTTTATAAAAAAAAAAAACTAAAGTTAATCTAAGAGAGAATCACTGTGAAAAAATGACATAAGACTGAATGGTCAGAAACAGTTCTAATGGCAAAAATTATTTAAGGGAACAAAGGTTCCCAGTAATTTTTAAGAAGTAAAAGGTGAAATCAAGACTCAAGGAAAATGGTCATTCATTGTACCTTGGATGCAACACTCTGTCTGAAGTAGAGAAATAGTAAAATATTTTACTAAGTTAAAATATAAGTTTTACATTTTATACCATATTGAATACACACATAAAAATACCAGTGTTTTTATCTTGTTTCTATTCAGACACTTAAGCAAATGTGTTCTTTGGTGTCTGGGAGTTTATCAATATTAAGGGACAATGGAAGATAAGAAGTCCAAAATTGGCAAACCTAGAAAGAGAAGATTCAAAATCCCATACCATATAAAATAAGAATCAAAGGTGGACTTAAGAGAAAAAATAAGGAAGATCACACTGCAATAGTTCTGAAATACATTCTTTCCCCAAATCATAACTTAGCTCCCAAAATAAAGTTGCTATGGCCTACTGTGTTTTTAATAGATGTTTTGAGATTTTTCATATGGAAAGATATTTCAGATAGAAATATATCATTCTAAGTTTTAAAATCATCAAAGTCAGTGAGAAAAATGTACATTCATTAAATGTATTCATTTATAAGTAAAGAAGTCTTGAAAAGACTGAACAGTTCAACCAAAGCTGAAGAATTGTTGATTTTTCATTATTCCTTTTTAAATAAAGAGTAAATGTAGACATAGTATACATACAAGTTGAGATTTTGATTCATTCCAAAAAGTCACATCCCTTGGCTTGGTTTCTGAAATTCCAGAGTCTAAAATTTAATACCACTCATAACATAGTATTTTCAGTAAAAGGAATTATAGAGCAATGAAAAATCAGAAGCAAGATGGCTTAGAGAGCCTTATAACCTCTAAATATACATACATTTATAACCTGTATTTATTTCTAAAGAAACAAATTTTAAGTAATGCTAATTTAACCAATAGAGAAAAAACTTCTATTAAAATATACAATTTCCATTACAGACTAGAAGGCTAATTTTAAAAAAATAGTTGTAAGCCAAAAAGTTTGCTTATATGGATGACAGGCATCATCCCTTTGAAGCACAAAGCATCAAATAAGGTCTTATAAAAGATGGATCTGTGACCTTCTTCATTTATAAGTTCTTGATAAATTCATAAAGCTTGAGTCTCAGTCTTTAGATCAAGGTATATCCATGCTTCTTAATCCATATTTTCAGAAAAGGAGGAACAAATAATTCAGAATCTCAAGTGGGATTTATGCTTTACCATGTACCTGAAAAACAATATTATAATAGGTTATAATGATTACTGAATTTTAAGTATTTTTAGGTTACATATAAAAATAAGTTGAGATTTCTTAAAACTTAAAATCAGCAGCGGAAAAAGATGTTTTGTTTCCTAAAAGATTGGCAACTTTATTCTGTAATCTTTGAAAATGTAAGGACTTCTGAAGAAGAAGTTTCAAGAAGAAACATTCTTCTCATTAAATTCTATAACCTAAAAGCTCCTAGCTAGAAAAATAAATATTTAACATAATGCCAGTTATAATCATACTGTGTCATCTCAATCACCTCTGACTTTGAGGAAACCTATCAAATCCAATGAGACTCACACCAAAAAAATTAGATTTAAGGAGTGCTGCAGAGAACAGACTTGGTCACATTAATTGGGATCATATGCACTTAAATTTGCCAATTACAAAACTGAACTGTTGCAAAGGACTTTAAGAACTCAATATATACGAGTAATTAAATAAATTTAAAAATTAATTTCCTTTCATGAACTTCCCATAACCCAAATATAAATGCAGAGCCTGAGATCTTTTAGTGCTTGTAAAACACAGGGATCACGTAAGCCAAACTTACGTGATGAGGAAATGAGGTTCAGAAAGGTCACATAGTTCATTACAACCAGAGCACAAAATCAAATCTTTTGACTCAAGAGTTTAGTGTTCCTTTTAACAGGCTACAAATCTTTTTTCCACCTATTTCTAAAGTCAATATATCAAAGATTTTTGTTAATTACTACAATAAAGCATAGCTAAGTGTATTTTAAGATCAGAATTACCTATCCAACGTTTCCCAGAACCGCAAGAAAACTGGTCTATCCAAATGACGTTTGTGATAACTGAGTTCTAATACTGTTACATCCCATTTTTGAACGTTTGGATCTAGACGAACTTCATCATACTTGAGATGAAAAGCTTTAACTACATGGGGAGCAGGGAGAAAAATATGTATTTTTATTCAAACTATAATCAAAATTATTAAAACATTTTACAGAACAACAAAAATATATATATATCTAACACAGATATCAGAAAACTAAAGTAAATAAATACATAAATAAAAATTCAATCTTTATTCCACTAACTGAAGCTACATTAGAAACAAAGTGACCTTTGAAATAGATGCTAAGCACTGCAGTATCATCAAAAGCATTCAACTCAATAAATATTTAGTGAGGGTTTAAACATACCAGCCACTGGAGAAGATAAAATGTGTATAATTCAGTGAATAATAAGAAAAAGACTATCCAAATATAGTATAATAAGGGTTAGTAGAGTATCACAGAGACACAAAAAGTACTTTACTCAGACCATAGATTAAAAAGGCTTGCACAGGAAGAAATGTTTAACCTGAGATTTACTGGTCAGTAAGAAGTAAGCAAGCAAAGAACAAGAATGACCTAGTCAGCAAGAGTGCACTCAGAGTACAGAGAAATGGTTTAGTCTACGAGATGAAGAAATGTGACAGAACACGCAAAGTAAAATGGGGAAGGGATGAGAGACACGACCACAGAGGTTCAGAGTAATGTTGGGCTTGTTGGCCACATTAACGAGTGTGGACTTTTATTGGAGTGGCATGGGGAATCATTGCAAAGTGTTTAGCAGAGTCCACTATAACTTAGTAATCTGGAGGATGAAGGGATGGATTTCTTCAATTGGGAAGATTATGGACAGCAGGAAAAAGACTCAAGAAATAATTGGGGAGTGAGAGCTAACAGGACTTGGTAAAAAAAAAAATGATGAAGAAGGGGAAAAGAAAAATTTATTCTAGGCACTAAGGATATACCAGTGACCAAAACAAGGTCTCCACCCTCAGGGAGCTAATTATTTTAATAGTTACTAAAGAGATAAATATGCAATATTTGGACAGTATAAATGCCACCCATGGAAAAATAAAGCAAGATACGGAGATAATAGAAGTGTGTAAGGAGTTACTTTAGATAAGGGATTTAGGAAAGGCATCTAGAGGAAGTGACCTAGAAGTAGATTAAGTGAAAAGGGTGTCTTGCAAAGACTTAGGAAAAGAGAATTTCAGGTAGAAGGAACAACTGCCACAAAGGTCCTGAGATGGAAGTAAGCTTGGAATGGCCTATGAACAACTCTAACTTTTTTTGTAGGCAATGACCTTTATGGAAGAAATTTGAAGTTTATTCCAAATGCGATAGTGAACCATTGGGAAGCTTAGAGTAAGAAGATGATTTTCATTTTTAAAGATAAACTCTGGCCGGGCACAGTGGCGCACACATGTAGTGATAGTACTTGGGAGGCTGAGACAAGAGAATCACAGGTGTAAGACCCTCAGCAACTTAGTGAGACCCAGTTTCAAAATAAAAAATAAAATAAGGCTGGGGGTGTATCCCAGAAGTAGAACACCACTGGGGCTCTGTCCCCGGTTACACACACGCACATACATATAATCTTTCTCTATCCCCAACATGACCCAACCGAATCATCCCATCTAGCTTATTATATTTGTAACCAGCTTATCCTCAATGGAGCTTTGTTTTGCATGCGTGTAAATAAAATGTTTAGTTTTATTCCCCAATTTTTCACTTTTTACTAGCACATGATTTTTACTATCACTATCATCAACTGATATCAGGGGTTTCTAAAGAGAAAATTGATTTTGTAATTTTTTGATAGCTACTTTATGGGTTGCTTATTTCATATTGCTTACTGGCATATTGGCTTTTGATATTAACAACCAATCAAGGCTCAATTCATGATGGAAATTTAAAATCAGTTTACCCAGAAAAAAAGAAAAACATGCTATTTCTAAATTCCTTTTAGAAATAAAAGTCTTCACTGGACACAAATTACTCATTTTAAAGTTAAAACAATTCATTAAAGGAGTTATATGTTATAAAGTTCAGAAAATCCATTTTCAAAACATTATTTATATGTGTTAAAATCTATCAATTTAAAAAATGTTTAAATGCCAATCAACATTTTAATACTTTCTATTCCGTTTACCACGTTTTCCTTTCCAATTTGCTTTAAATCATTCTTTAAAGTATATATTAAAAAGATTGTTACATTTAAAAATGATTTATCTTAAGTCATAAAGGCCCACACTCTCCTTTAGTAATAGCAATGGAATTAATTTTATTACTATTTATTTTTCCACTAGAATAGACTTTTTAAATTAAAGCTAGTATATTAAAAGTCCAAAAAGTTTACATTACTCATGAAGAAATATAGTGAGAGTTCCTCATTATACAACATATTTTATCTGCATGAGGCAATAGTGCCAAGCAAATTTACACCTTTATATTACCATAGAACATCTTTCTTATTCAGAAAAACATTTAAAAAGACTCTAAGTCTTTCTAAGTAAAAAACAAAAGAAGCCAGTAAGATAGTGACACAACAAATACTAAAGCAAAATACTTCACATGACTCTGAAGTGCCCGTTTTTGCAAAATGCATGAATCCTATCCACATTTTTGATGGGGAACAACCAAGGAGTTAAAGAAATGGAAATGGTGCCTTTTTGAATAGTATTTAGGTACTCTATGGCATGAACATGACAAAGGGACAGCATAATAGAGAAAGATTAATTTTCCCCCAGTGGTAACTAGTGTAAGCATCATTTTAAAAATCTTGATCAACAAATACCTACAGCCTCTCAAACATAAAATATTTTATGAGACCAACTACGAGATAACATACTCCTAAGTTTCTGGCTTAGGTAAATTATTGAAAAAACTAATTGAATACAAGAAGTAGTTTGGGAATGAGGAAGAAAGTAAGACAATAAATTCCTTCTGGAACAGGCTGAGTCTGATCTACAACTGGATATCACCAAGGAATGATGATATGTAGGCCCAGAAAATCAAGCCAGAGGCATAACTTTTAGAATAAGAAGATTCAGATAGTAACTGAAAGCTGTAATATCTCCTTAAGAGGGTATTTGGAAATATAAAAGAAGAGAAATGGGAATATAAACATACAGTTGCTAGCCAGAGAAAGAGATTCAAGGTCTGCTATATCCTGTTTCAAAATAAAAAATAAAAAGGGCTGGGGGTAGAGATCAGAGGGAGAATGCCCTGAGTTCACTACACAGTACCAAAAACACTAAATGAAATAACAACAAAACACCCTTCAACACTGTTATATTTTTAGTGAAATTCAAAGGGTTTACATCTTGAGATAGTGGAATCATTTTTGTTTTAATACTATTCAACAAGGCAACTAAAAACATAAAAAATAGGCCATTCATGTTCACTGACACTTGTGTTCATTAAAATTCCCATTTTCTTTATATATTTAACTTTCTTTTTACCAACTTCTTAAAATTACTCAAATTAAACCGGGCATGGTGGCACATGCTTGTAATCCCAGTACTTGGGAGGTTGAGATAGGAGGATCACAGGTTCAAGAACACCCTCAACAAGTCGTGAGACTCTCAGCTACCTACAGAGACCCTGTTTCAAAATAAAAATAAAATAGGGCTTGGGTTATAGAGCTCGGAGGTAGAATGTCCCTGAGTTCAATCCCTAGCACCACAAAAATAGATAGATAGATAGATAGATAGATAGATAGAATTACTCAATAATAAGCATTACTCAGAAAAGACAAAGAGCTCTTATAATGTCAGTATAATATAACTCATTTAAAAATATTAATTAAGGTAGGAGAAGACAAATAACAAAACTTTCAAGCTTGGGCCGTTTCATGAAAGAATGTTGATATTTTCAACAAAGATGGGTTGCTAAAAAGGCTGGATTTCACAGCAGTGCAATCTATATTCACAATAGCTCAAATTGTCATTCCTAATAAACAGACTTGTTTTATGAGAATAATTTTTACAATTAATTTTACTAATATTATTTTAATTGAGTACTCCAATACAACAACTGTTGGAATAGCCCACCAAATAAACTGGCTAGATTAACCTATTTTGTTATATCAATGTATTTAATAAAAGATATAATTCACATGAAATAATTCAGGAAGCACTTATTGAAAACTTCCCTATGCTGCTACTGTACTTAGAACACAAAGATGAATAAAACAGAAAGGACTCTCCTATCACGGAACTTGCATTCTGGCCAGGAAAGACTTAAAGATACAAAAACTATGTGATGTCAAGCAACAGTAAGTGCTACCAAGAAAATAAAACAGCTTAAGACAGTGGCTGGGAGGAGGTACCCACAATTTTAAACAGAAAGATTCTTCAAAGACAGAGAGCACTTGAGCTGAGATCTGAATGAAGAGAAAAAGCCAATCATACTACAATCATTCCAGATGGTGGGAAAAGCTGATAGATGTCACAGGGCATTTTAAGTTACTGCTAGTTCTGGTTAGCAAAAGTCAACCCATTATGGACATGCAACAATTATTAATTATTTCTAAGAGACCTAAAAACTATTAATGTTGTAGGATAGGCAATATTCACTTTTAGATATAACTAACGCAGAAAATATTAATGTACAAAAAGCTTTAAAATATTTCACAGGTGCTTAGCAGTTAACAGTTTTGGTACTTAATGGCAATTCTTTAATATACCCATCATATATGCAGAACCACAAAGGGATCATTCTCTTACAGAACATTTCCATATTAGATAAGCAGTAAATATAGAGAGAACCTTACTTTTAGCAAATATGTCAACTGGTGATCCATCAGGCAAAAGCCATGGCCAGCCTTTGAACTGCCAAGCAGGACCTTGCACAAAAACTGCTACAACACGGTCCCTACAAGTGGAAAGGGGTCAAGGGGATGGACAGAGGAAGAATATCTCAAATTTGAGCTTTAGTTATTGTAAATCCCTAAGGAAAGAGTCTCATAGTATGCATTTGATATCATCTCCTATCAATCCTCCTGGGGAGACAAATATATAAGTACATTACTTTTTCAGTCTAATGTTATCATTATAGCACATTAATGATTGCTATAATTCCCATGCACCTAAGTCTTTCAAACATAACTACACACAAAATAGTTTTATGTGATCATTTTAGCCTTTCTTTTCCCTTTTATTAACTGAAATAAGGACTCACTTTCCCATTGCAATAGAATAGTAGTTGATCTGTATTAATGGAAAAAGATGGTTTTAAAAGGAAATAATTTAAAATTTAAATACATCTTAAATATTTTACTCTAACATTAAATATAATAACTTGCCAGCCATTTTATGACACCCTAGGTCTTACTTTTGAGTTATTCTGCTAACTTGAAGAGACATATGAGTACAGAAACCATCTTGATGTCTATAATTTTTCCGATTGTTTGTACAACTGTTTCATTCACTCTAAATGCTGTTAAATCAGTTTTTCCAACCAAACTAGTTTTCCAGGAAAGAACAAATATCTTTCTAGGTCCTCATATTCCATTATTTGTATACTATATAATTAAATTGAGAAATTATAATAAGTACCACAATAAGCAAGTTAAGCCTACTTAATTAAAGAGGTGGAGACAGAACATCAACAATAATAGTTAACATCAGTAACATTGACAACAAGCATTGACCATGTGCAGGTGCTGTTTCAAGCACTTTACACATTACTCATGTTAACCCACTCAATCTTCAAAACAATCTGGTGAGATAAGTAATAACATAGCCCCATTTTACAGAAGAAACAGAAACACACAGGTATATTAAAGAACAGTCCACTAGAGTCAAAGGCAAAGGGAGAAAGGGAGAGGAAAGGAAGGAAAAAAGGGAGGAGGAGAATAAATGATTAATCCTGGGCACTGGGTACCATATTGTTCCCATTGGAGGACTGCTAAATCCTAAGAATTTATCATTAGTCACTCAGTATTACAGAAACAGTTTTGACCTTGCAACTCCCTGAAAAGGTCTTAGTAATGTGTAGAGGTCTGCAGACTACACTTTGATAATAACTACCTATGATGAAGATTCTATATATCCAACCAAACACTAAATAAAAAGTAAAAAGATCTATAGCAACTAATAATCAAGATTGCTGTGGAAAACCACAACCTTCAAATTCTTACCCTGCACAACATGTTTGAAGCTAAAACTAAATCTTAAGTAAAAAAAATCCCCCTTTCATGAGACACATGCCCCAAATTGGCAAAACCAACACAGGACACATTAAATAGTCCCTAAATTTTACAATGTAACTTGTACCATATAATAGTTAAAAGACCAAGGTTTCTGCCAAACTAAAGGGACACAGAGTACTGGGTCTCAAAGAATTAGCAGGCGAACATGATAATACAAATGCTGCCCTGTGTCCATGAATTCTTGAAAGGATAATTAAAAGAAAAGGAGGTAAGGAAAATATTAATCCCAGGCTATGACACCAATGGCTAGAGACTCTAGCTAATACACATCAGCAATATTTTACAGCACAATGATGGCACTTGTATGCACTGGTTGTATTATTATTTTCTACATATATTGACATCCTGCAAACATATAATACAAAAGGTGTAACTTTCCTACTTGGTTTTAAGCTTAGTATCTGCAATTCTCATCTTGCTCACTTTATATGTTACACAAAATATCTGTTAGGTACTGGAGAGAATTCTAATAAAAGAACCTTTATTGTTTTGTAAATTTTTAACATACCAACATTCTCAATGGCTTGACTGCCTAATGTCTGAAAACTAATGATTACTTCAATGGTAAATTTCATCTCATGTGCTGCATTCTCTATATAACACAGAAACTCTCCTACTTCACATTTTTACCCCAGCTTGGATTAATAAAAATTTATGATAATTCACATATCAGGATTTATAGGTACTTTATAGTATAAACAACTTAACATGTTGTTAAAGGACATTTTAATGCAATAAAATAACATAACAATAAAAGAGCTGGTCATAGTTGTTCTTTTCTGTAAACTATTATCTTGCAATAAAAGTAACTATGCTATCACAAATTTCTTATCAGAAAACTTGAGTTCTCCTAATCAAGGAACTAAAATAGAGGACTGAGCTGGTCATGGTTGTTCTTTTCTGTAAATTATTACCTTGAAATAAAAGTAACTATGCTATCACAAATTTCTTACCAGAAAACCTGAATACTCCTAATCAAGAATCTAAAATAGAGGACTTTAAAACAACATTAGTCTATTTGTTCTATTCTAAAAGCTGACCCAGAACAAATGAACAAGAGGAATTTTTTACACTCTATGTTTTCCAGAAAAGTGTTTCTTCTTATAAAGTTTAGCTACCCAAAAGGTAAGGTTACTTAGGTATTACCATAATGTTAATATTACTGATGACCAAATTAGATCTACACACATTAATACAGTTTTCAAAGATAGTTTCTATTTAAAATCTATGACAAAATCTGATACTTGTTCACACAATTTAAAAAAATATACAAAAAAATTAATGAATATATAAATTAAAAATATATACTATCTTACCAATCTTGGGGCATAAGTTTAAGGGGCTGGTCTACTACTCTGTAAGGTACTGTGACACTAATTGCAGTGCCCCCTGGTTGCACCTGATCTTTTCTTCTCTGTATTAGAGTTTCATTTTCTCGTTGACAACCTTGTTTCTTCTTTTCATCTGATGGGACAAATCTTTGAAAAAAAATAGAGATGAGAAAAAGACAAATGTATTTAATGTGACGATACTGGGAAAATATATCTTGAAATAATTTTCAAAACATTAATGTTTTAAACTAAAATGTTTATTTTTAAATAAATCAGCTCTGTATGTACAGATCATAATGCTTGCATAGTACGTGTCTTTCTTCTGCATGCCAAATAGAGCCCAAGCCCACTTAGACCAAAATTTGTGTGTGCACGTGTGTAAACATATGACTTATACTCACGTAACTAGCCTTGGCATTTTCCACACTGATCCTTGATTTCTCAAATGCTATTAGAGAAAAACTTTATAATAAGGGAAACTTTATTAAAAATCAAAAGGTCACCTGAAAGGCAAATGCTGTTGTGGCTAGACAGGTTTCTTCACTGGATAACTAAGCCTGTCTTGGAGCTTCAAAAAAAACACCCCTGTCCACATTTTATGCTTCATCAAACTTTGGAACTATTTTGAATATTTTAAAGAAATCGGTGTGTAAGTCAACCATCTAGTAACTACCACCACTACTATGTGTCCACTGTGCCCCCAACAGATATTCTCAAAAATAATGTAGCATTCTGGAAAGCTGCTGCCAACTCTAGAATTTGCTAGTGTTCACAAGCATTTTAATAGTCTTATTTTCTAAATATACATCATCAAACAGTCTATTAGCATATTATTAGACATGGTCTAGCCCTTCCAATTAGATGGGAGGGCAATATAATATCACTGTATGGAGTATCATTTGCTTCTAAAATTTGGGAGAGATGAAATAGTGAAAGGGCAAATGAGAGCTTGCCTGCATGTGGTAGAGTCCCTTGAAAATTTTCAATATCATATACTGGATTCATCATATTAATTTTATAGTCATAAAAAATTTTAGTACATGATGACAGTGATAATAATGAACTTTGTATCTGAGTTGACTATTCTCACATCCATTTTATATCTGATGAAAAAGTTAACATTTCAAAATCATTTAAACACTTCCCCCAAATAATCATTTGCTCCCTATAGATTTCAGTTACTGTATTTATTAATGAAACTCACATAGATAATGTCAAATAACACTACCCCTTTGAATATTAAAAACTGAATGTTCATGCACTGTTGGAAAGTGAATTATAATAAAAAGCCACAAATAACAAAAAAATTTTAGTAAACAATATGTTATACACATATGTCCTGTAAGTTGTACAATATAGAGGGTTGAGTCCCTGCCCTCTTGAACTTCTGTTCCAGATCCACAGAACAATGGGATCTTATTGCCAAGAGATTAATTTTTCTCCATTTACATCTAACTGAGGTTAGAAATGCTTAAATTATTAAAAATAATTTTATATATCTCTCTTTGCTGGCTTCTGAAATCTGACATTGAGAATACGAAATCACTTATGGTGTGAGAATACAAAATTAACTTATAAACTTTGATAATACTGAATGCATTATAAAACACATACAAACAAATGATCTATTACAATACTCAACTAATAAAAAGTCTATTAAATACCTAATGCAGTTATGATTTCTGTTTCCCTGGGGCTAATGATGTTTAACATTTTTTCATATATTTATTGGCCACTTGTATTTCTTCTTTGGAGAAGTATCTGTTCAGTTCAACTGCCCATTTTTAATTAGGTTATTTTCTTTCCTTTTTTTTTTAACTGTTAAATTTTTCAAGTTCTTTGTATATTCTAGATATTAGTCCTCTATTAAGAGTAGCTGGCAAAGCTCTCCTATTCCGTAGACTCTTAATGGTTTCCTTTGCTACAAAGAAGCTTTTAAATTTAATGCCATCCCATTTATTAGTTATTGTTTTAATTTCCTGAGATCTGAGGGTCTTATTGAGGAAGTTTCTACTAGTACCTATATGTTGGAGCTTTGGTCCTATGCTCTATTCTAGTGATTTTAAAGACTATGTATGATATTTTTTTTTTTATAGTACTGGGGATTGAACCTCCTAGCTACACCCCAGCCCTATTTTATTTTTATTTGGAAACAGGGTCTTGCTAGGTTGATGAGTCTCATACTTGCTGAGGCTGTCCTCGAACCTGCGATCCTCCTGTCTCAGCCTCCCAAGTACTGGGATTACAGATGTGCACCACCACGCTCAGCTGATTTCTAGGTCTTTGATCCATCTTGAGTTGACACTTGTTCAGGATGGTGTTTAATTCCACTCTTCTACAAATGGATAACCAGTTTTCCCAACACCGTTTGTTGAAAAGGCTATCTTTTCTCCAACATATGCTTTTGGCATCCTTGTCAAAAATAATTGGCTATAAATATGAGAATTTGTTTCTGAATCTTCTGTACCATTGGTTTATGTGTGTTTTTGTGCCAATACTATTATGTTTTTATTACTATAGCTTTATAGTATAATTTGAAATGAGGTATTGTGATGCCCCCAGCATGGTTCCTATTGCTGAGAACTGTTTGGATATTCTAGGTCTTTTGTTTTTCCATATGAATTTTAGGAATGGTTCCTCTAGATCTGTGAAGAATGACATTGGTATTTTAATAGGGACTGCATTGAATCTGTAGATCATTTCTGTTAGAATGGCTATTTTGATAAGAGAGAAATTGGGTAAGAAAAGAGATCTAAAGGAGTAGACACTCCAAAGGAGCAATGGAGGGGGTTTAAGGAAGCACGGAATGGGGAAAGAGATGTGATAAAGGTAACAGTTCAAATAATGCTATATACAACCGTGTGCGCTTGTAATCCCAGTACTTGGGAGGCTGAGACAGTAGGATCATGGGTTTGCATGGCTAGCCTCAGCAACTTAGTGAGACCCTGTTTCAAAATAAAGGCATAATAGGACTGGGGGTATAGCTCAGAGGTAGAATGTCCCTGGGTTCAATCCCCAGTACCACAAAAAAAAAACTACAATGCTATATACACAAATAAAAGTATCAATACCAATCTCAATGACATGTATGGGGAAGAAAAGGGAGTAGGGTGGTTATCTGGAGGGAAACACAGCAAGTGTTGTGTGCATATATGTTCTATCACTCTATACCTCATTATGATGTATAATTACAATGCAACAATAAAAGTATATTAATAATTTAAATGAAAAATACATAATGCAACTTTTGGTGCCTAAGAAATAAGAATGGCATAGCATCTGCATGGTTATACATTGGTAACTTTAATTTTTTAATTAAAATTCAGAGTCTCTCACAAAGTTTTTAAATTATTCATAGTACTAGAATTTTTACATGCTCTGGTCTTTTAATTTCTGACTCAATCAAGGTATTTTCTTAGAATAGTAGCCTTCTCTGTTAGCAGTAGAAAGCAGCTTTAAAATGCTTTTCAGTTAATACAAGGATAAACTTTATGAGCTTATGAGCTCTTTTCCTAAACTAAAGTCCACTAAAACAATCAATATTCCATAAATGGTTAATATGAATTTTATCTGTTCACCAAATCTAAGATGTACTGTTTATATTGTACCTCTATAAAGAAACACTAGTTAAACTGTAACAATATCTTAATGATATTCTACATATTGAGGATCACTATTTCTCAAAAGTTGGACTGTACTGCTTGGTGACATGATAGGACATCCTTTCACATGTATCTCAGAAACTTTATCTACTGGTATCTTTCCTTCTTAAAGCACTTCGTTGTTGCTTTCAAGAAAATATGGGACTGAGGTCATTCCTTCAAACTACAGGAATTCAAGCCAGGCATGGTGGTGCAAACTTGTAATACAGTACTTGGGAGGCTGAGACAGGAGGATTGCAGGTTTGTCGCCCACCTCAGCAACCTCATGAGGCCCTCTGCAACTTAGTGAGACCCTGTTTCAAAATAAAAAATAAAATAGGGCTGGGGGTGTAGTTTGGAAGTAGAAAACCCCTGAGTTCAAATCCCCAGTACCACAAAAAAAAAAGTAAATAAACAAGAAGGAATTCAAAATTATCAAATTTATGTACCATGTCTTCATTTCAGTGTAATTCTGCACATACACCATATTTATTGGCACAAAATCTATATACAATGAAATGCACATATTAGTTTCAATAAATGTCTACCCAGTATGTGCACCACTCCAATCCAGATAAAGAATGCATTAATTATTAAGCTTCCATTTGCACCTTTCAGTCAGTCAACGTCATCACCCTTCCCGCGACAGGCAAGCACTGTTCTGCTCTCCATCACCAGATACTAGTTTTGCCTGTCCCGAGAATCCATATGCCTAGAATCATATAAGACGTATTCCTTGTTATCTGGCTTCTCTCAGTCAATTTAATGTTTCTAATATTCATCCATGATGTGGAATATATAACTAGTTCATTCTCTTTTACTGCTGAGGAGAATTCTATTCTAAGAATATACCATAATTTGTTTATCCACTCTTCTGCTACTTGACACTTAGTCCATTCAGGATGCTATAACAAAAATATTATAGACTGGGTGGCTTATAAACAACAGAAATGCATTTCTCTCATGGTTCTAGTGGAAGTTAAGTCTAAGATCAAAATGCTGCCTCATCTGTAGTATAGTGTGGGCTCTCTGAGGTCTCTTGTATGGGCACTATTTCCATTAATAAAAGGAGTTCACATGCCCTAGTCACCTCCCAAAGTACCCATATCATAATGTCATCAAACTGGTGATTGGGTTTCAACATGTGACATTAGGGGGAAGGGAGACACATAAACATTCAGTCTATACCAGGGTGGTTCCAAAATGTGGGTTATTGAAAATATAGTGAATATAAATGTTCTTGTTCTAAGCACTTTTGGAAATGCATGCTTTCATTTCTCTTATCTTTGAGTAGAACTGTTGGATCATGGGGTATGTTTAAACTTTATAAGGAACTGCCACAAAGTTTACCAAAGTAATTGTACCATTTTATACTTTTACCAAAAAATGCATCAGAACTCTAGTCTTTTTAATCTTAGCTTTTCTGATGAGTGTAAAGTAGTATCTCATCACATGCTTACTGGCCTTTTGTAAAGTAAGTTTCCTGCACATTTATGGTTAGATCATCCTTTTTTGTGTGTGTCACTGGGTACTGAACCCAAGGGCAATCTACCCCTGAGCTATAACTCCAACCCTATTTTATTTTTGTTTGGAAACAGGGTCTTGCTAGGTTGATGAGAGTCTCACTACTTGCTGAGATTGTCCTGGAACCTGTGATCCTTCTGTCTCAGCCTCCCAGGTACTAGGATTAAAAGCGTGTGCAACCATGCCCAGCTAGATCATCTTTTTAATATTGATCTATTAGAGTTCCTTCCGTATTCTAGGTACAAATCTTTTGCTAGAGATACATAATGAGATACTTTCAAAATTATGAAAACTGTTTCAGGACTGCCACCTAGCCCCAGCAACTCCAAGATGCCATCAATTATATGAGAGAATCTAATTTGAGAGAAACTAAATCATGAAAAATAAATGTATATATTAGCATCAATAAAGTACATAATGCCCTAGCCAACCTAACAAAGGGTACGACCAAAGTACTATGTAGTACAACATTATTAGTTTGGCTAGGTCGACTTCCACTTATCAGTGTATCCTGTTCCATTACAACTCCATTTTCAGCTTAGAAACATCAGCTAATGAGAACAATGTTCAGATAAAACAATTTAGGGTGCTAAAGAAAAAAAGGCAATAACTAAGCCTATTAAGTCCTAACCAGACTTAAGTGTTAAGTAGCATGTGACAGTATTTTATTTCTATGCTTCTCCTTGCATAAGAAGTTTGAACAAATCAGTTATAGTCTATCCATATAAAATACTACAGTTGTCTAGTTTGTAAAGTGGCACCCAGAGGGACAATGCATCCAACATTTAAATATGAATAATTCTGATTTCCTAGACTACCAAACTTTAAATATATTTCTAGGGATGCATTTAACCATTTAATTCTAAACTTAAGCCATATTTATTTCATTATGAATTTATCTTTATTCAAAGAAGCACTCAATTTTCTATCATTTTAACAAATAGTCTCTTTTTTAATTACAGTAATTTACATAACTTGTCACCTCCCTGCAATACTACAGGTTTGAAGGCAGAGTCAATCACTCAGATATGACATTCACACCAACTAACATGTTGCAGTTAGCATATGCTCAATACTGGTTGAACTGAAAAATCAGTCTGAAGGAATTATTTAGATAAAACTGTATGATTTAAGATTTCTAAGTGTTCTGACTTCCATTCAGGAATTACATTTCTATATACATTTTGAAAAAAAGGCTTAAGGAACAATAGCATGAGTCAACATTAACAAATTTTGACCTTTAAAAACTTTATCTTTAGCCGGGCGTGGTGGCGCACGCTTGTAATCCCAGTACTTTGGGAGGCTGAGACCGGAGGATCCGGGTTCGCGGCCAGCCTCAGCTCTCGCTCTGTCTCTGTCTCTGTCTCTCTCTGTGTCTCTCTCTCTCTCTCCTTAGTGAGGCCCTCCGCAACCTCGTGAGACCCGGTTTCAAAATAAAGCATAAAAAATAG
>PVJS01009081.1:0-51324 GCA_004027185.1 Glis glis
GTACCGGGGATTGAACCCAGGGGCGTTCTACCTCCGCGCTACACCCCTGGCCCTATTTTTTATCCTTTATTTTGAAACCGGGTCTCAAGAAGTTGCAGAGGGCCTCACTAAGTAGAGAGAGAGAGAGAGACAGGGAGAGAGAGAGAGAGAGAGAGAGAGAGAGCTGAGGCTGGCCGCGAACCCGGATTCTCCGGTCTCCGCCTCCCAAAGTACTGGGATTACAAGCATGCGCCACCACGCCCAGCTACAATGCCTCATTTTTAAATGATATTAGATCCAGATTCAAATAAACAAACAAATTAGCAATATAAAGTAAATATTAATATGATTCTGAAACCGAATAATATAGCATCTCTGAAATACATATTTTCTGTAGTAACTAGTAATATCATCCAAGTAAAAGTTTAGACTGAGGCACTGAGAAATAATGAAATGATAAAAAGAGATAGGCAAGGGTGAGATAAAATAACACTAGTATAAAAGATAATAACATGTGATGCAAAGAAAGCCAGCAGGAAAAAGAAATTAGCAATTAAATAAAAAATTTAGAGAGGCTCAAATGGCAGCTGTATGCTGGGCAAGAAAATCCAGGTACTATAGTAATGAGAGTGTGACTCCATCTCTGAATAGTTAATATGATAGGATACCAGTCCCAATCGTGGCCAAGGGTGGCTGGAACTGACTGCAAAGAGGCAGGAGAAAAATTTATAGTAGTGAATGGAACATTCTATATTTTGGTGTATGTTTACACAGATATATATATATATATATATATTTCATTCATCATAACACATATAACTCATTAAACATATAAAAGAGTACCTTTAATTGTGTATAAACCATATCCCTGCAAGTTTGATGAAAAATGATGAAATGATGAGATAGAAAATAATAAATGAAGATTAAATGTATAATTTATAGAAAAATAACACTACAAGTAGAGGTTCATTAAAGAGAAGGGAAAAATTTAGAAACTAAAATAATTTGAACATATGTCAATTAGGACTTACTACATTCCATATAAAATGAATGAGATGAGTCTCATGCAAAATTTCATCCAAGTAACATGCTTAATTTAAAAACATACATTAAAAATGTTTTAAAAATCGGGAGTAGGAGTAATTAGTACCTGATTGCATAAAAAGAAATTACATTA
This sequence comes from Glis glis, assembly GCA_004027185.1. NCBI lineage: Eukaryota > Metazoa > Chordata > Mammalia > Rodentia > Gliridae > Glis > Glis glis. Next base: position 1,157 of record PVJS01009081.1, read on the forward strand.
ACTTCCCACAGTCAATGATTATTTAAGACAGATACATTCTGGTTAAATTAATGAACTACAGGTTTAATAAAGAAAATAGTCAGCTGGGCATGGTGACACGCGCTTGTAATCCCAGTACTTGGGAGGCTGAGACAGGAGGATCCGGGTTCGCAGCCAGCCTCAGCTACTCAGGCCCTCCGCAACTGAGTGAGACCCGGTTTCAAAATAAAGAATAAAAAAAATAGGGCTGGGGGTGTAGCCCGGAGGTAGAATTCCCCTGGGTTCAATCCCCTGTACAGCAAAAAAAAGAAAATAGTCTACCAATTGCCAGGCAAGAGTCTTTTTACATTCATTTTCAGGAGCAATCTGTCTTCTGATTTTGTGATAATGGTAGTAGATCTAACACTAAATTGCTAGTTTTGATTTGGGTGATTAGAAGAACATACATTTCCAAATAGTTTTTTTTTAATTATCAAAATTGGGAATCTTTAGCTTTCCTTGAATGATGAGCCCAACTTTGAACCAACATTGGCCCAGGAAAATAATCTTCCACTGATTGTCTTCCATTAGATGAGATGAACATAAATGATGCTAAGGGCTGGAGTTAGTTTTGTCCACAGCATAGTGGCGGCTCCTGAGAGCCAAACCATGATATAACACAATTCACCCTGAAGAACACAAAACAGTTAAAAAGTTTTAGGCAATAGACAACATATTAAAAAAGCAAAACAATTTTTTATTGGGCGCATTGTAATTTTACATCATATTGGCATACAGAGTATTAGAAAAATACACGCACACAACTCTCGTTGCCCTCCCGACCCGGTTCCCCCTCCGTCACCCTCACTTTGCAAGTCTTTGAGATTGGAACTGACAGTTTTGTAAATGTTCATGGCATTATTTCTACTATGCATTTTTTATGACTTCGTCTCCCCCTTTCCCTTCCCTAATCCCCCTCAGTCACTCTCCTGGAGTCTCTCCTCATCTATCTGATGTTGCCCTTATTTCCGAATATTTCTCCAGCTTCCACATATAAGAGAGAACATACATCTACTTGCTCTTTTGGACTGGGTGTACTCACATAGTATAATATTCTCGAGTTCCATCCATTTTTCTGCAAAATAATTTAAAAACTAAAGTATATACAGATGGGAATAGAGAGGGTCTGTGGCAGGCATACTAAGTGTTCCAAAATTGTGGAGTTGTGGGGCAGAAGGTAGATTAACCTGTACCTCAAAGAAAGGTTTTCCAATGAGATACATAAGAGGGGAAGACTGAAGGAAATTGCTCTCCAGGACCAGTATATAAAGAGTACGGACAAATGCTGTACCTTGTGGACACAGAAAGGTGTCTAAGGAGACATGCTGCCACCTTGTTGATGGAAATAGCTATCCTGATATGGCTAATGGAAGATGCTTCATCTAACAGAAATGGATGGACCAATGTGTCATCGATTAGAAATTATATGTTTTGCCTCAAGATCAAATCAGAAAAAAATTTATTTGAAACAGTCTATTTAATTTATAAGTAATAAATAAAATATTTCTCAGACAACTTTTACAAATGTTCTTGAGTTTTATTTATTTATATTTTTGAGGGGGGAAATTGCAAATATACATCATACTGAGGTATAAAGTAATAGGGAAATACATGCACGCAACACTTGGTGTGTTTCCCTTCGACTCCCACCCTCCTTCCTCCCCTTCCCCATACATATCTTTGAGATTGGGATTGATAAATTTTATACCACTTGATTGATAAAGTAATTCTAATTCTTGGTAACTATCTTTTGAAAATAATCAGAAAAGAATAATATCTTCTATGAAATATATTTATCCTAAAATGTGAATACATATTTGTTGTACTAGGGATTGAATCCAGGGGTATTCCATCTCTGAGCTACACTCCCCAGCCATTTTCTAATTTTTTTTTAAAATAGGGTCTTGCTAGGTTGCTAAGAATCTCACTACATTGCTAGACTGGCCTCAAACCTGTGATCCTCCTGTCTTATCCTACCAAGTACTGGTTTTTCAAGTATGTACCACCATGCCAGACTAAAATATTGATTTAGTTATGTAGTAAAAAGTTTTGGATTCCTAATACATTTCTAATGATAAGAAAAATGCTTTTAATATAATGTATACTAAATAATCAGAATATAAAACCTGTTATAAACAGGTAATTCCATATTTGAAAAATAAGAAGTGATTTAATCTATCTCTTTATATATCTACATATCTATCTACCCATCTATCATCTCTTTCTGTCTCTGATTTTAAGTGATGGTTGTCTCTGGAGGTTAAAATTATGGGGAATTTTTATTTCATTTGCATATTTTTAATATTTTATGTTTCTAAATCCAAGGAACTCTCCTTTATATAATTTAAATGTAACAATACCAAATCAATGATATTTTATGAATTTTAATTTGTTTCCAATTTTAACATTTTATTGCAAGTTTCTATTTTGATTTTATTTTCACCAGAAAACTGTTAATTCTAAACTGAATAATCATAGTTCAATCACCAAAGGACAGCAATTTGGCAGTAGAAAATCCTAATGACAATAGTGTATGTAGTAGATCTTTAATTTATTGAGGAATTGACAAGGCAAAGAAAGGCATCAAACAGAGACATAATAAAGGGAATGGTATACTAGGTAGGTTATTATGTTAGTTTCATAAGACTTCTGTAACAAATTACCACATACAAGGTGATTTACAACACCAGAAATTTATTCTTTCACATTTCAGGAGGCTGAAAGTCTATAATCAAAGTGTTTGTAGAGTTGGTACCTTCTGGAAGCTCCAAGGGACAATTTCTTCTCTTTCTTTCTCCTGTCTTCCTATAGCTGTTGGTAGTCCTCCATGTTCCTGGTCTTATAGATTTGCATCATGAAAACTATTAGCTCTGTCTCCACATAGGTTTCTTCTCTGTTTCTGTGTCTCTGTGTCCAAATCTTCTCCTTTCTCTTTTAAAGACACCAGTCACTGAATTTATTCATCTCCCTTATATCCAGGATGATTTCCTCTCAAGATCTCAAGAAAATAGCATTATGGGGATATTTCTACTAATTTATGAGTAGTTGTTTTAAGAGAAAAACCCTGGAGCCTCATCTCCTTAAATTAAATCAATTGAAAAGAATGAGATTTTGCTGTGCTTGGGAGGTTTCCTCTGTTTTTGACCAGAAAAGTTTATCCATTTGATACACAGTCTCTTTAACAGTTACTGAAACTTCATGGAGCAAACATCCTATCTAAAACCCATGCTGTGATGTATACAGTTTAGTGTGTATGGACTAAGTTTCCTTCCTTGAAAATATACCTAGGGGAGTAGGTGTACTCTGCTACATCCCTCATGACTGTTTCCCTAACGAGGGCATTTTTATACTTCCACCATGAGTTGCTAGTGACATGGTATCTGAATCTCAGCCTCTTTTGCACACTACAGGAATTAATATCAATAACATATAATAAGGCAATTAAAAATCACTTGGCAGCATAATAATGATGGTTTTAGAATATGCACTATTTTCATCTATCTTCACACATACACATGATTAATCTCAGTTTGTATCTAAGACTACATAATGTAAGGTACATTGGATTTTTAAGCATATACATTATAATCCAATGCATGTACACAACATGTAATGATCACATCAGTGTAACTAGTATTCCATCCCTCAAGTATTATCATTAATACTAGTTTGGCCATTTTTGGGAGGAGGGGTAGGGATATTTTATGAGTACATGTGCTTGAATGTGTGTGTATGTTCTTTTTTTTTTTTGCTTTTTATGAATGGTTTGCTCAGTCAATTCTTTTCTCTTGACACAAAAAGATTTAGCAATTAATTTCATTTCACTCTGCAATAGATGTCTATGCACATTACCAAAACTTCCAAATATTGTGTACTTAATATTGACTAAAACTAGTGATACCCCAATATTTTGTTACTAACATACCAGTAAAATATGCATTCACTATTTACACTTATTTATTCATAAATGATATATACTTATCTAGTAAAACAAAGGCATTATAAGGAATATTGAAAAGAAAAACTTTGTAAAATATAAAACAAATATAAATAAAAAAATTATTTTTCTTACTCTATCATTTAAAATGTAGCATTTAATGTGTATTCTTTATTGCTTACTGTTAGAGCAATGTGTATGTGTATTCTTCATTGCTCACTGTTAGAGTAATGAATTCTTTATAATTAATTTTGAGATTGGTTTTTAGGAGTATTGCCCATAGTCATCAGATTTCATATGACATGAGTTAAAAAATAATTTATTTGAAATAAAGAACAGAAAAAAATGTATCTTGATTGAAGACCAATTATTGGTCAATCATATATTTTGTGCTCTCAAATATAATTTAATCCTTATAAGTCCTCTCAAGATATTGTCTTTACTCATAATTTACTTTAGAGGAAAAAGTAACTTAGAATATTCCCCAATGACTTAGAAGTGTTATTTTGGAGGAGTACCAAGCCAGGTTCTAATTAATAATGAACCCTATTACTTTAACTTTTACTGTGTCTGAACTCCTTGTAAATGATCCCTTAGTCTCAGTTATGTAGAAAAATACTCCACATGGGCTGTTAAGGATAAATATTTCCCCAAGGACCCACCACAAATGTGCCTCCAGGGGGTTACCTCCATATAGTTTATTTTTTGAATGTAAGAGTAGAACATACGATTAAGTCATGTTGAGTTGTTGAGACAGCTCGGTATTCTTTTCTGTGTACTTGAATGACTTTATCTGACATCCCTTTCTGGGTTGATGAAATGCTGGTCCCTTTATAAGTGTTTTACAATCCCCCCTAGGCACAAAAGAGCTGTCTCAGAAAGAGGCGAATTAGAATTGATAGGTTCAATGTTGACTTTGGTAGCCTTCCTTTTCTGGGGCACAAATTGAATGATTTACCATGAGCAGATAATAGCTTAAATCAAGTAATAATCACTTGGTGGAATTTACAAAAGCTCAAATGGTACAACTTTTTAAATAAATGCTATTATTTTTCTTCATAGTTGTCCTCCAGGAAATAACAGAAAAGCAAAGGAAGCAAAAAAATAATTGAGAACGTTTATTATTTTAAATAAAAATGGCTTGTCTGTATATTTTATCATGAAAGGACTTGGAAACTTTTTAGTTAAATTCAAAATAAAAGTTAATCTATCAGTATTGGCTGACTTCCCATCATTAGTATGGCTAATTTTTTTCATAATAATTTTTTCTCAAAGCAACATGAAGCTAAATTTATATTACAATATAAATTAATATGAATGGTTTCAAGACTCCTCATGCCTCAATGAATTTACATTTTAGAAAAAATATTGAGATAAAGAAGTATCTAGGAACCCAGTGGATAATACATCTTGGATATAAATCTTTTCTTCCTTCCTTTAGTTCCAGTCCATGCTAATACTGCTACTACTAAACACACTACTCAATCCCTTTTCTATATTATCTGCTAATCAATCATTTCATTACTATTTCCTATTTTTTTATTTATTTCGGTACTGGGGATTGAACCCAGGGGCATTCTACCTCCAAGCTACACCCCCAGCCCTATTTTTTATTCTTTATTTTGAAACAGGGTCTCACTAAGTTCCAGAGGACCTCACTAAATAGCTGAGGCTGGCCGTGAACCCATGATCCTAGCATCTCAGCTTCCCAACTACTGGGATTACAAGCGTACACCACCATGCCCAGCTACTATTTCCTTTATAGTAACTTATTTTCCGAAATTTATAAATTTCTTTAATTTGCCATGACTATTTCTTACATATTCATTGACCATCTTTCCTAATTTTCATGCAAGAGATCAAAGAGAAGCTGTTCTCCTAGCTACTGTAAGTCTCTTTTATGCATCAGGATTTACCATTATCTTGTTTTTGGAAGATATGACAATTATTAGTAGTAAATTTTTATTTAAATTTGAGACACTGAGTTCATAGACACTTTCCTACCTTCTTGAATTGTTTTAGATTGCAGTTTTTATAAGAATGAAGGCTACTTATCAAATTCTTTGGAAATATTTTATGAAATAAGACACAGTTTAAAGATAATAGAAAAAGAATAAAAAGATAAAAAAATGAAAAAGAAATTTTAAAAATGTTTAGTAATAAAATGATTAATATTCAGTGAGGCAAAAAAATGTCCAACATAAGTATAATTGGAACAACTTAAGAAAAGGCGTAAAACAATGTAGCTAAGCCTCCATCATAATATTAAAATACTCAAAATTGTAAACTTAACAGAAATAAAAGATATGTTATGATACTGTAGTGCATACAGATGTGAGTCTCCCCCTCTACTTCCTTGCCCCTTCATTTAATCTCCTCTCCTTTGTTTTCTTCAGTTTGTTTCCCAGGAATGGGGAGTCTACTGTGCTCTGGGGTGTAGTACCTTGGTCACAAGGCTTTAGTAGGCCAAGATGCCAGGAAGGCTTACCCTAATGAATCCACACGAAGTTCAGGCAGTCATCTCCATGAAAGAGAGAAGGATCAGGCCTCTTTTGAAGGTCTCACCCATGGAGGGGACACCAAGCCCCAGACCTGGCTTTCTGACCAGGACTGTGACGAGGCTGCTCACGGGACCTCCCAGCTCTACTCTGGAAGTTGTAGATTCCCCTGGTCTGGTGTTGTATATAGTTTTCCCTTTCTGGATATCGCATTGTTCTGTGTTTTTAATTAGTATTGTTAATACCATCTTAGGTGCAGGAAAATTCCCTGAGATATTACTTTAATATTAATGACAATATATTGAAGTGGGTTTTCATTGTGTTTTGAGTATTTTCTCATGTCAAATCGTCTTGTACTTTTTAAGTGTGTGAGAGTGATTTCATTTTTGTCCACAGATCAGGACCTATTCAGCAGATCAGATACACAAGTATGTGTGTTTGTAGGGAAGTTCACTTAGAACATCTTGAGCCATAACCTAGCAACATGATCAAAAGTTAAAAATGAAGAAAACACTTCAGGCATTCAGAAAGAGATAAAAATCATTCATCAAGAAAATAATTTGGGTTTTCATATGACTTCTTAAGTAGCCATATTTGAAACAGCAAATAGCAACATTTTTTCAAGAAACCTAAAATCTAAAAGGATTTTATCCAGACTATCTTATTTTCGAGCCTCTAGTCTTTAGCAAAACTGTTTTAAATATGCTGGGTTTCCTTAGAAATATTTTATAGAAAAATTTTACCTAGGAAAATTTGCCAAGTCTTTATGACTTTAAATATGGATATGATTGAAAGTGTAGATAAGGGAAAAATAGGTAGATGATATATACTGACAAAGTGGGAATAATCTGATTCAAAGTATTGTGATGGTTAGATATAGAATGCCCCCTAACAAGGCTGATATACCTAAGTTATGAGGGTTGTAATGGATTTATCTGGGTGAACCTAGGGCGGTTGGTGTGTGAATGGAGAAGGTAGATCCCTGGGAGTGTGGCCTTAGGGACTGTGCATATGTCTTTGACTCTCCTTGCTTGCTGGCTCTCTCTTGCTCAGGCCTCCATGATGTGAGAGTGAAGCCTGTGCCCTCCTTTCTCTACTTCCCTCCGCCGCCATGCCCTGAGATCCACAGTCCCCGGACTCACATGGACTGAACCCAAAATCCCCCAAGGAAACGTTGAGCAAATAAATCTTCCTTCCTCTAAATTATGTGGTCAGATGTTTGGATTATAGCAGTGAGAATTTTACTTGGAAGAAAAGGGGGGTAAAGCTGATTTTCTCATATTAACAGGTAGATATTAAAATAAAAAATGTTGTCAAAAAGATGAAAAAAAGAAAATTAAATTAAAATTAAATATAATTTATGAATAAAGATTAAGGTACTTTTCAGTTTATATAGCAAATACACAACTGTACTTAGAGTCATAGTACCTGCTGCTCAATTTTACTCCACTTGAAAATTTTAATAGTAAAATTACTTTAAAGCTAAAATGTACTGTCATTTGAAATAAATGCTGCTTTAGCAATTCTACTTTATGTATTTTAATTAAACAACCTCAATAACCTTATTGTCTGATCCATTGCAAAAATTACTGGAAGACTAGAAATATTCCATAATATCTTTGAATTGTTTAAATTCCCCTATTTTTGTTATTTTATTCCCATAATTTTTTCATATTATCTTATCCAACAAACTCTAATATTTATTATATCCACTCTGAATGTATACTTTTTATTTGTGGTTCTAAAGGACCAGGAAATGTATTATTATTCTCTCTGCCTTACGCGTATAAGATGTTCTACGTATATATTTTAGATAAAATGATATCAAACTCTGGTGATATTAACGTTGAAACAAATACTGTCCTGTACTGCTAGTAGGCTCCCAAATTGCTCAGAATTATACAGTATTACAATACTTTGAGCCTAAAGACTACAATTTTGGGTATTTCTTTAAAAAATAATCCAAATAAAAGAAAAGCAAAGTACAGGAGTATTTTATTGCAGCATCACATCGAATAATAAAAACCTTAAATCTTCTAAATATTTAACCTTAAGGAGAAAATTAAGAAAAGTTTTCTTTATTGAATATGTTTATGCACATTAATTCTAAATAACAACAGTCATAACCATAATATGAAAATATGCACAGGATATAGTAATAACGCAAAATATAAAATTGAGTCTACAGTGTTGTGGTAAGGGCCACAAACTTGGGCATACAGTTTAATTTCATGCAATAATCATTCAATCATGTTTACAGGACTACACAGTAGTGGTTGGTCATTTTTATTATCCATAGGTACAAGGTAATCTATGTGCTTTTGGATGGAGGATATGCATAGATGTTTGTACATAGTTTAACAAGCATATAATAAGACAAAATTATTAATTTGATTTCAACAGTAAGTTTAATTTTTTTATAAGTAAGTTAAGAGTATATCCACTCTATATACTGAGTTCAAACAATTGCTTCACCAAATAGCTTTGTGATCTTGGACGAATAAGCTAATGATTAACCATAAGCTTCAACTTCTTGTAACACAGAGATAATAATTTCAGACCTTGTGGGTGCCTACTAGAGAGTAAACAAAGAATAGTTCCCATTATTACAGATATTACTCAGTTTGGACCCCTGGACTTGTCCCTGCTATAAACAAAAGGGGCACCAGTGTTCAGCATGGTGGTACATGCCTGTGATCACAGTACTTAGGAGGCTGAGATAGGAGGATGGCAGGTTTGAGGCCAGCATGTGGTAACTTAGAAAGACACTGCTTCAAAAAAAAATTAAAAATAAAAGGGCTAGGACGTATAGCTTAGAACACCCTCGGGATCAATATCCAGTACCACACACATGCATACACAAAGTGGCATTAGGAACACACAAGAAAACATTAAAAATTAATATATATGATTGTGGGATAGGTTCGTGAAGAGATTTACTATTTAATTTATAGGAAAATGCCATGTTTCTGAGGCAAAGGAACCAAGTAATCAGTAGTATCACACATCAGTTTGATATTAAGCACAAACTGATTCTATTTTCTTATTACTTTGATTGGTATAAGTGGGGTGTAGCAATAGCAGAAATAAAGACAGGATTGATAGCAAAATGGAAGACCTCTTCATACTGAATCAAGGGGCCTCACAGATTTGGAAAGTTTGAGCAAGTGACATGAAAAAGGCCAGTGCTGGAAATGATAGTAGTATCATTATAAATAAAAATATTATGGGTATTTACAGTATCTCTAGAAATTGTTAGCTAAAACTTAAAAAAAGGATAACAAGTTTTCACATCATAGTTAGAAGCAATACCAGCAATATATAACTTGTCAAAATTAGTATAATTTCATTTTTACTCTTCAGGATACTGTGGTCTGAAGTATCATAAATTACACACCATTAAAATTATAAAAACAAACAATTTGCAATATATCAGAGATAAAGCTTACCCAGCCCTCATTGAATAGGAAATGCAATCTACTCTGGGTATAAAAATTATGAATGGAATAACCAGTAGAGGGCAATGGACTTCAGGAACTATTATAGTCATAATGTTTTGAGGAGTAGAATATGTAAAATCAAAATATTTTTTCTGAGTGTAAAAATTTCTATTTGTCAGGGACTCATAATGGAGCCCAAAGTCCAAAGTGAAGGCCAGACTCTTAAACCTCCATTAAGTGATGATAATACTTAAAAGACAAGGTAAACTATCACAGCAGGTACATTCATTAGTCAACTTGGGTTGTGGTAATAAAATGTCATAGGTAGTAAAAAAAAAAAAGTAGTCATTTATTTTTCAGTACTGGAGCCTGGGAAATTCAAGCTCAAGGTGCCACAAGTTGTGTCATTCAGAGGCCTCCTCTCTTGGTTGATACTTGGTTGCCATTTCACTGTGTGCTCACAGAACCTCTTGCTGTGTGCAAAGCAGAGAGAAGCAGTTCTCTGGTGTCTCTTTTTTACATGGATGCTAAACCATATCAGATCAGTACTCCACCCTTACAGCCTCATTTAAGCTTAGTTACTTCCTTACGCCATTAGCCACAGTAAGCATTCAGTTCTTTTAGATAAGAATTGCAGGTGGACACAAGTATTCAGGCCAGAAGACATAATGGCATTTTAGACTGTCATTCCATAAGAAAATATTTTTAATCCACCTTAAAATGACATTTAATTCCAGTAAAGAATTTTAGTCTGCTGAGATGCTTCTGCAGTTTTCTTTCTATTTTTGGCTTTTCTTTTATTTTCTATGTATCTTTTCTTTTCTAATACTTTTATTGGTGCATTAGAGTCTCACATCATAATGTAGCTCACAGTGATAGTGGCATACATGCATATAGCATTGCACTTTTAAGATGAGTATCCAAAGAGCTTATAAAAATCAGGAATTGAATTGCAACCAAATAAAATTGACTAATAAAATAGTAAGCTCAACTTTTATCTTAGTATTTTAACATTCATTATTTTAGCAGAGAAAATCTAGCTAAAACATATTTTTAAAAATATTCAACTTATGTCTTTTCTGTTCTCTTTTTCCTGAAACTCAACATTTTCCCATTCACCCTGCAAGTATAACCACTCATCTCATTGAGCATGCAGCAACAGAAATAGCCAATGGCACACACCTAAGAATAAGGAAATAATGTATGGAATTGTAGCAGGTTAATTTGTTAGTATAGGGGAGACTGGAAGTCCTTGGAATGCATGAGTATCCCAGCATTGGCATTCCAGGGCTGATTCAGAGGTAAATGTACCCTTGTGTTTCTTTCTAATTATTGTACAGTAGTTTCACCTGTTGAGAGGTCAAATTTCATGGGAACTATTGAATAACCCTGAAGTTTTTCAGGCAAGAGTTTTAAGGATTGTTATATTTTCCATTCCTTACTTATGTCAAAAACATAATAAAGACAAGTCTCAGCAGAATGGTAGACACACTGGCTGTGGATAGCTATTGAGATTTATTTACACAATAAGTATATGAAAGATTTGTACTTAAAATACACATCATCTAACCATACCTTGTATTTAAAATGGTTAGAAATATGATACATGATATTGAAAATATTTATAATCCATGTGATTTATTTAATATATTTAAATATTTATTCCCAGAAGATAGAAGTGAATGGCAGTAGAATCATTAGCAGTGAAAATAAGCAGTCTTAACTATAGTTATATAACCTAATTTCTCATGAATATACAGATGTATTCTAGTTATACATATATCAGTATACCTTGAGATACACATATAGGCATAAATTTATTATTTTATTTTATTTTTATACTTTTGTTGGGGCATTATAATCTCACATCATAATGTGGTTCATAGTGATAGTGACATGCATGCACTTGGTTGAGTTTTCACCCGTCTCCCTCCCTACTCTCCCGCTTCCCCATACACAATATTGAAGTTGGCATTAGTATTCTCGCATATATACATAAAGTCAGTGGAAGTGTTTCCTTCATTAATTCTCCCTCTCCCCTGCTCCTCAAAACCACCTCCTTCTCTCCACTGGAGTTTCTCCTTCATTATCTTCAGTATCTCCTTCATTACTAGTCCCTTTTATATCCCAGTTACTCCCTAGCTTCTGTATATGAACAAAAACATATGACCCTTCACTTTCTGGGACTGGCTAATCTCATGTAATATAATGTCCTCCAAGTCCATCCATTTTCCTGCAAATGACATTTTCTTCTTTTTGATTGATAGAATTCCATTATGTGTATATTATTCCATAATTTTGTAATCAATTTATCTGTTGATAGATACCTGGATAGGTTCCATAATTTGGGTAATATGAATTGTGCTGCTACAAACATGATATGCATGTTTTACAATGATATTTTTATTTCAATCCAGTTAGAAAGATACCCAGGAGTGGTATAGCTGGATCATATGGTGAATCCATTCTTAGTTTTCTCAGAAATGTCTACACTGATCTCCATAGCAGCTGCACTAATTTTCAGTCCCACAAACAGTGTAGAAGAGTTCCTATTTCCCCACATCCTCACCAGCATTTATTATTGTTTGACTTCTTGATGATTGCCATTCTAATTATGGTTAGATGGAATCTCAGTTTTAATTTGCATCTTCTGATTGCTAATGTTGTTGAACATTTTTTCATGTGTGTATTGTCCATTTGTATTTCTTATTTTGTGAAGTGTCTATTTAGTTCATTTGCCCATTTCTTGATTTGGTTATTTATTTATTTATTTATTTATTTATTTTAGTGTTAGTCCTCTATCAGAAGAATGGTGGCAATGATATTCTCCTATTTTGTAGCCTCTCTTTAGATTCTTGATGGTTTTATTTAATGAGCAGAACTTTTTAGTTTAATCCCATCCATTTATTAATTCTTGGTTTAATTTCTTGAGTTTTAAGGTCTTATTGAGGAAGTTTCTACCTGTGCCTATATGTTGGAGTGTTGGACCTATGCCCTCTAGTAATTTCAAAGTCTCTGGTATAATTTCCAGGTCTTTGATCCATCTTGAGTTGACTTTTATGCAGGGTAAGAGGTAGGGATTTAATTTTATTTTTCTACAAATGGATAACCAGTTTTCCCAACACCCTTTGTTGAAAAGTCTGTCTTTTCTCCAACATATGTTTTTTGACACCTTTATTGAAAATCTATTGGCTATAAGTGTGTGGATTTGTTTCTGTATGTTATATTCTGTTCCATTAATGTATGTGTCTGTTTTTGTGCCAATATCATGCTGTTTTTACTACTATATCTCTGTAGTATAATTTGAAGTCAGGAATTGTGATGCCTCCTGCATGGTTCTTATTGCTGAAAATTCCTTTGGCTATTCTGGGTCTTTTGTCTTTCTATATGAAATTTAGGACTGATTTTTCTGTCTCTGAGAAGAATGGCATTGGGTATTTTGATAGGGATTGCATTGATTCTGTAGAACACTTTTGGTAGAATGGTCATTTTGATAATATTTATTTTACTTATCCAACGCATGGTAGATCTTTCCATCTTCTAAGATTTTCCTCAATTTCTTTCTTTAGTGTTTTGTAATTTTCATTGTAGAGGTCTTTTACCTCCTTGGTTAGGTTTATTCCAAGGTATTTTATTGTTTTTGAAGTTATTGTGAATGGAATCATTTTCAGTGGATTCATGGTTGACATATAGAAAAGCTACTGAGGTTTTTTTTTAGGTTGATTTTTGTATCCCACTACTTTGATAATTTGTTGATTAACTCTGGATGTCTTTTGGTTGAATTTTTTGGGTCTTCTCAGTATAGATTCATGTCATCTGCAAATAGAGATAATTTCAGTTCTTCTATTCCTATTTGTATTCCTTTGATTTCCTTCTCTTGTCTTATGACTCTGGTTGGAGTCTCAAGTACTATATTAAAACAGAGTGGTGATAATGGGCATCCTTGTATTGCTCCTGATTTTAAAGGGCATTTTCACAGTTTTTTCTCCTATTCAATATGATGTTGGTTTGGGGTTTATTGTGTATTGCTTTAATGATGTTGAGGTAAGTTCCTTCTATTCTGATTTTCTGCAGTGTTTTCAACATGAATGGGTGGTGGATTTTGTCAAATGCTTCTTCAGCATCTATTGAGAGAATCATGTGATTTTTGTCTTTAATTCTAATTATGTGGTGGATGACATGTATTATTGTGTATATGTTTAACCAGCCTTACATCACTGTAATGAAACCAACTTTGTCGTGGTATATAATTTTCTTGATATGGTTTTGAATGTGTATTATTAATATTTTGTTTAGAATTTTTGCATCTATGTTCATCAAGGATACTGGTCTGATTTTCTTTTCTTAAGATATCTTTATTTGGTTTGGGTATTAAGGTATTATTAGCCACATGGAAGGAGTTTGGAAGGTTTCCATGTCTTTTTTTATGGAATAATTTGTGAAGTATTGGGTTTAGTTCTTTTATAAAGGTTTTTTACAAATCAATTGGGAATTTGTCTGGACATGAACTTTTTTTATGAAAGGCTTTTATTGCTATTTCTATCTCTTTTCTTGCTATTGGTGGGTTTAGGTTTTCTATATCCTCTTGATTCAACTTAAGTAATAATATCATCAGACTTTTAAGTTAGTCCCCCAGTTTTTAGTGCAGGCAAGCAGGAGTCTCTGATTGGCTGCAGGCCTTCATGCTCTCTGGGCCCAAATGCAGCAGAGACAGAGACTATAATGTTTCATTCAGAGTCAGTTTAGGTTTTCTATATGCTTTTGATTCAATTTAGGTAATTATATAATCAAACTTTTGAGTTAGTCCCCCATATCCTCTTTAATAGGATATTGTTCTTAGTGCAGGCAGGCAGGAGTCTCTGATTGGCTGTATGCCTTCATACTCTCTGGGTCCAAAGTCAGCCTAGCCAAAGACTATAATGTTTCATTCAGAGCCTGTGGCATGCTGGCTGAGATTTAATGCACCAAGGATACCATCACTGCTTGGCTACTTAAGAATACATGAAATGCTGTGGGGGTGCTGGCCTCTGGCATCTGTGATCAGTGGGCCTAAGCTCAGCAGGGTCGGAGCTTATGACATTCTGCACTTGTGGCTCATCTTGCTGAACTTTGATGGCCCAGGGACACCACTGCTGGTCTGCTGGTTGTGATCACCTGGAGTACAGTTAGGTACTGTCCTATGTGCTCACCAGGCACAAACTCTGCTTGTCGAGAGAGTGTTGTGATCTCAGCCTGTAGGATGGCTCTCTGGGTCAAATTGCCCCAGAGGCACTGCTGTTGCTCTACCAGCTGAAATCACATGAAACCCTGTTGGCCCCTGGCCTCCGGTCTCTCTGCCTTCTGAGCACAAACTCTGACAGGGAGAGATTGTACTGTTTTGAGCCTGGAGCTTGGGTGGCTCAATTATTTAGTCCCCAGGGACACTGCTGCTGCTATGAGCAGCTGTGATTATGTGAGAGCTTGCTGGCCACCGGCCTTGGTACCAAACACCATCTGGTGAGAATTTATACCCTTCTGAGCCTGCAGCATGGCGTACTGAATTACTTCACCCCACAGGCACCACTGCTGGCAGTCCTGAGTCCTGCAGTGATCACTGGAGACCCCGTGGAGGGGCTGCCAACCCTCGATATTGCCCACCTGAGTGTCTCTAGGGTCTGTGCTGTGTCTGACTGTAGTCCCCACCTCTGCCTCCACAGGGATGGTTCGTAAACTCACAAATATTGGGTTTGTTCATTGCCAAGCAAGTCCCTACAGCTTCATAGGCTCCCACGAGGATAGTAGTTTGTAAACTCATGTTCTTGATGAGTACTACTTGGGTCCCTGCAGGAAGCATCTGTAGTTTCTCAGTCCCCATGGGCTCATGTGCAGCCACTGGAGTTCACTGGGTGATTTGAATGGTTGGTCTGGAGAGTCATGTGGTGTTGACAAGGTAGGATGTAGCCACTGGGGTTTCTGCAGGAAGAGTGTGCTGTTTCTTGGTCCTGCCGAGTTCAGCTGCAGCCACAGAAGTTCACTGGGCTGTTTGACTGGGAGGTCTAGGGAGTCATGTCTTGGGGTAGTCGACTGTGGAAAGAAGACTGTGATTGCTTTTGGTGTTTGTTCTCTGCAGTCACTGGCTGGACATATCATGCTTCTTTGCTATGGTTGGTCTCTGAGGGCCACCAGATTCTGGCAGCCATCAGCTTCCTGGTGGGATTGCCAAGATGGCTCTCCATTCACTAGATAAAACTCATTGAGCACATTTCAGTCCTCTGTTCTCTTTGCTGCATCCAATTTATCACATTTTAACTGTCTTTCATCTACTGAGTTCTGACTGCTTTTCTTCTCTTGCCAAGGAGAATTCAATCTGCTGCCTTTCTCTATTCTACCATCTTTCATAAATGTATTTTAAATAAAGACAGATATATTGTATGACCATATGTTATATTAATATATTCTAATTATATATTCAACATATTACATATAGAGGGAATGAAAAATATTGCACCGTTGTTTTGAGTATAATAGGAGGATTAAATGAGATTATGTACAGAGTATGAATCTCTAATGTGACAGGTACTGTATTAGAATTTTTTTCTCATAAATGCTTAGTTTTACATGACAAAGCATGTATGCATTAAATTTTAAGTTCCAACAATTACTAGAGCTTATTTTCTTGCATATTTGAAGAAGTAGTAAAAGGAAGTTGTAAAATAACTGTGCTCATTCTTCCTGGCTGATCTGTGCATGGGACCAGGGAGCTCTGTTGTGGTTTGAGGCTGATGGATTCATAATGCATTGCAGTCATGGACTGCTTTGTATAGACTGTCTCAGCCAGAGCCACTGGATGAGCTCCACTTTTACTTCTCACTCAACTAGTTTTAAAGTGGAAAGCTAATTAAAAGTAGCCACAGAACCGAGCAGTCTGCACATCATGGGTTTCTTTCTTCAGGCAGCAGTGCTGCTTTTGTATCTGTTATACCAGGAATGTGCATCCAAGCCTTTCATCTTCCCCTCTCTTCTTTAGAATAGAAGAAACACTTGTTTCGATGGCTTATACTATGCATATTCTTTATTGCTTTCTATGAAGATGGTCTTGCTCAGAGCCATTCTTCTGTTGATGTTACATGTACAGGGGTAAATTTTAAAAGTACAAGTGCAATACAATAAGACAATGCTTGGAAACTCTCTGGAAAGACACATGTGATTTTGAATCTGTGTCAAAGGTAAAAATTATGCAATGCTTATTACTAGAAACTGTTTTGCTATTTTTCTCTTTTTACATAGAACTCAAAAGTGGATGTTCAAAGAAATATTTCTCTATTTCTGCAGAAAAGAAAAATAAGATCCAGATTGTAGATTAGTAAACAATAAAGCCATGAAATTATTTCCAGTGTACCATATGGCTAATTTTAAATAAAGCACTAACCCACATTTTTAAATATTTATTTATTATTATGGTACTGGGGATTGAAGCCAGACATTCTACCTTTGAGCTCTACCTCCAGCTTTATTTTATTTTTTATTCTGAAACCAGGTCTCACTAAGGTCCCGAAGGCCTCACTAAATTGCTGAGGCTGGCCTCCAACCTGTGATGTTCCTGTTTCAGCTTCCCAAGTACTGGGATTATTGGTATGTGCTACCATGCCTGGCTCCACAATTCTTATTATGCAAAACTTGGGTCATCAATACAATAATGGAATATGAATACAATGCCTAGTATTTTAGGATAGATAAATTTGTCAAAAATTCTCTGATTTGTGAATATTTGTTTGATCAACTGTTTTACATTTCGAATCCAGTATTATATAGTACTTTTGTACAAAGTATTAATAAAAAATTAGAGAAAGATAAAAAATTAGAATTAAATTTTAATTATTAGATACCACAGATATAAAAGTACATACATAAAAGGTTATATAATTAAAATACAGCAAACATTAAAAATGATAAAACTCTATAAAATTTTCAGTGTGTACACCATTGATTAATAACAGTGTTATCACACTTATAAATCATCATGCAATTGTACCTGAACAAACATTTATGAAGAAATAGTAATCCCCCATTTAAGTGCCTACATGCCTACTGTCTATTTTTTAACTTACTTTTTCATGGTTATAAAATAAAAACAGTTCATGAATGAGGAATGAGCACTAGTCCACAGTACAAACTTTACTAATTTTGTTGCAGAAGATCTTTGAATGATTTTTATTTTATAAATCTGGATTCCTTATTAGCACATATTGAATGTGACTTTTGTCTAAGTTTCATTTACCTTTATGACCTTTATGCTTTTACATTGTATATTTAGAACTATGGTCCATGTCAAATTATTTTTTAAATTTAGTTTGTGGTAAAGTTGGGGCTTATTATTTTTTCTTATAATTATCGAGTGATTCCAGCACATATTTAGAAAGATTTTCCTTCCTCTACTTAATGACTTTGACAGTGTTATCCAGTGGCAGATGGTTATATAAGTGCATTTATTTTTGGTCTTTATTTTCTTCCATTGATACTATATCAGTTCTTACTGACATCAGAATATACTGTAAATTAAGTCCACAACTCAGCACAACAGTATATTCCAATGAACACTGAAAGAGCACTGTGTAAACAGAGATATATCATGCTATCTTGATTATTGTACTTAACTATAATCCTTGAAATAAAGCTTCATAATATTTTTCTTCCTTCTCAGAACTGATTTAGGTATTAAAATATTTTTATTTCCATATAAATATGGTTGTTTTAGGAATACATAGAGTCTATATGTCATTACAGGAATAATTGATATCTTAATATTAAGTATTTCAACTCATGAACATGGTATATCTTTCTGTTTACATAGTCCTTTAGTTTTCATTGAAATATACTGAGGTATTGAGCTCTTGCCAGCATATTTCAATTTATGTTTGTGAGCATACTATAATAATGGATATGTATGTATGTATATACTCGGGATGGGACTGAAGTCAGGGGCCTTTGCCTCTGATGTATGCCTCAGCCCTATTTTATTTTTTATTTTGAAACAAGGCTTTACTAAATTACTTCACACTGGCCTCAAACCTGAGATAATCTTGTCTCAGCCTCCCAAGAACTGGGATTACATGTGTTGGCCACTGTTCCCAGCTCATAATATACTTTAAATCTTGTGTATGATAGCATAATATTGAGGCTCATTGACTTCTATGTTCTCTTGTAGAAGGGCCACAATTTTATATTTCTTATATGAGGACTTTTGTGTTTTATCCAAGATGTTTTTTGTTTTATTGTGAAGTCACAAGGTTTGTTATATTTTTCAAAGAGTTGATTAACTTTTAAGTATACCATTGACTTTGCTTGACTCAAACTGCATTTTCTGTCTTATTTGGTCGCTAAAAAATCTCAGTAGAATTATTTTATCCTTAGCTGGAATCTGTCCCAGACATGCTTGGGTTGATGTTTCATTTAGGCAAAGTTTCTATACAGAATAGGGGTCTCCTCTTCTTGGTATCCTGGCTCACTATCCAATAGACGTGATTGTTCCAACTCTGTACACTGCTTTTTCAGAGACGAAAGAATGCAGTCTTTCTTGGGAACTTTAAAATATGTACCCTTCAAAAACTTTGCTTTTATTTAGTGAAAATGAAATATGGAAAAATAATACTCAGCCGTACTGAAAATAAACTTAGGCATTTTACCTAAATTTTAACATGACTAGAGAAATTGCATATACACTTTATTCTTGCAGCAATATATAAGAGGATTTTTTCTCTTTGGATATTTTATAATCTTTTTATCTTTACTAAATAAATAGAGCATATACTTAGGGAAATCAGTGCTAGGAAAAACAAATTCAATTTTATGTGTGTGTGTGTGTGTGTGTGTGTGTGTGTGTGTGTGGTAATGGGGATTGAACCCAGAGGTCTTCTAAGTCTGAGCTACACTCCCAGCCCTATTTTTCCATTTTATTGTGAAAGAGTCTTGCCAAGTTACCATGTGCTGTTCTTTAACCTGCAAGCTCTCCCTTTCTCAGTCTCCCAAGTACTGAAAATAGAGTCATGAGCCACCATGCTCAGCACACAAATACAATTTACATAATATAAAATTTAAGAAATTCTAGCCGGGCATTGTGGCGCACGCTTGTAATCCTGGTACTTTGGGAGGCGGAGACCGGAGGATCCGGGTTCACGGCCAGCCTCAGCTCTCTGTCTCTGTCTCTGTCTCTGTCTCTCTCTCTCTCTACTTAGTGAGGCCCTCCGCAACTTCATGAGACCTGGTTTCAAAATAAAGTATAAAAAATAGGGCCGGGGGTGTAGCGCGGAGGTAGAACGCCCCTGGGTTCAATCCCCGGTCCGCAAAAAAACAAAACAAAACAAAAAAAAATTTAAGAAATTCTTCAAATTTCATCTTCTGAGAAACTAAGTATGTTACAAAGACAATACATTTAAATTGAGAATAGTGATATGCTGCTGAGTGAGAAAATACGTTGTTTACATTTGATTTTTATCAATCTTTATATATAAAGAATACTGTTAATGAGACTTTTGTATCAATACTGTAAAGAGCACTGCTTCTTTTATGGGATTCTTAATTACCCAGTGATTGCTTAGGTACTTTTAAAGTTTATTTTTTATATTAATTTCCCTTTGTATGGTGGTTAGCACACAAACTTTGTAATTAACCAGACATGATTTCAAATCCCAGCCCTGTCATTTACAATCTGTAAGAACTTTGGCAACTGCCTTAATCACTTTAATCCTCATTCATAGAATTGCTCACAAAAGTGTACAACACATAGATTTAGTAGAATTTAATTGAGAGTAGAATTTAATTAAATATCATATTGACTTTACATAGCTATCTTACCCTTTAGTTTTGTTAGTTGAAAGACCTGAAGTCATCGAGAATTTAGTACGGTCTTCACTTCTCTAAAATTATTGAGTCATTTATATCAGTATGACATAAGCAATATCCTATATATATTTTCATTCATACAGTTACAATTACAACTCCTTTATGTTATTTCCCCAGTCCTGTCTTTAGTCACATAAATTTCTCTCACTCAATATATATATAAAATTATATGTATATATAGTTAGTGTGGGGAGTTATAATTTGTTATTGTCTTCTTATCCACTTATCCTTTAATTCTTCATGGAATGTGTCTTTTTTTTTTTGCGGTACCAGGGATTGAACCCAGAGGGGTTCTACCTCCGCGCTACACCCCCGGCCCTATTTTTTATACTTTATTTTGAAACCGGGTCTCACGAAGTTGCGGAGGGCCTCACTAAGTAGAGAAAGAGAGAGAGAGACAGGGAGAGAGAGAGAGAGCTGAGGCTGGCTGCGAACCCGATGCTCCAGTCTCCGCCTCCCAAAGTACTGGGATTACAAGTGTGCGCCACCATGCCTGGCTGAATTAAGTGTCTTAATGACATGTTCTCCTTGGCAAATACACAGTCCAATTTTTGGTGTTTGTGAATTCTGTAAAGACATGTTAAGATTTCTAATCAATTTGCTTCAATTAGAAGTTATATGACCTAATGCTCCAGGGGCAGGGGGTGAAATACAAACAATGAATGGCATCCCTAATGATTTTCAAAACTCCTTCTTAACTACCTGGGGTAATGTTTTTACTTTAAAAATTGAAGTAATTACATTTTCACATATTTTATTATCAGAATATATAATTATTATACAAAGGGCAAGCAAAGTATATCATAAAACTGAAGAAAGTTACCCTGTTCCTTTTCTAAAACAGAAAATATTGAGAGTTCAAGAAGAACTTATTGCATTATTTAAATTTTGAAAAATATGGGAGGTATCATTTTTTAAAAAAGGTACTGTGGGATTTGTTGTTGTCCAAGATAAAAAGAATAGATCCAACGATTGTGAAAATAGAATGGTTCTATTTTCAGTAAATACTGATAAAATCTATATATTCACAGTTCATCTAAAAAAAAGCTTTAACTCTATGTATTTGTAAGTTAGTTGTCTCTAAATAACAATTTATTATGAATAGTCTGCCCAACTCTTAACTACAGTACAGGAACATTAACAGTGTTGTAGGTAATGAATACCAAATTAACACAAGCAGTTAATTTTATTAAACTGTTCTTTATTGGTTTGCCTTAAATATTTGCACTTTAGAGAAACTTGTCTGTTTAGTTTCTTGAGCTAATAATAACCAATATAATTAACACTCCTCTCTAATAAGTGCACTGATGCTTGCTGTTTTGACTTTAATTTCACCAATTACGCATTTGGTTAAGTAAACTACTAGTCATTTAGCTATAAGACACATTATGCTGTGGTACTTCTAAAGTGGGTCAAGTGTCATAATAAATGACTGTTTTTGTTGAGTCGGCAATTTTGAAAACTTGATTTCTGAATGACTAAGAAAATAGAGTAGTCATGTATTTTTATCTACACGTCTGCAACTAAATGGCAAGTGACTTAGGATTACATACTTTTCATTTTTTATCGTATAATCCAAGACTGTTATTTCTACATGAAAACATCCTCATAAAAAAGTAAATGATTGAGCCAGGCATGGTGGCATATACCTGTAATCCCAGTACTTGGGAGGTTGAAACAGGAAGATTGAAAGTTTGAAGCCAGCCTCAGAAACTTAGCAAGGCTCTCAGCAACTTAGCAAGACCCTATTTCCAAATAAAAAAAATAAAATAAGGCTGAAGCTGTATCTCAGAAGTAGAATGCTCCTGGGTAACTCAGAAGTAGAATGTCCCTAGTACCACCACCAAAAAAAGGGCAAATTATTAAAATTATTAAATGTAAGGAAGTAGAGAATGAAGTATTGTTGCTGTGATTAACATTCATGAACACCAATTTAAGTCCAAAATTTCTAGTCTTTGTAAAAACATTACATATTGAGTTAAGGCTTAAATTTATTTACTATTTTTGGTAAGTATGTAAAGGTGGATTGTTTTTTAAATAAATGGGAAAATTAAAACAAATGAGTTCTGCACAATTCATCACGTTTTCATAATAATCTAATAATATTGTGAAACTATTAACTTATAGTTTTAAGAGAAGAGCAATTCAGTTGTTAGCCAAGCAGCACAGTGAATTTCTGTGTTTTGGGACCACTGTCTAATTCCATTGGTATGGGGCCGTTATTTTTTTGTAAATACAAATACATTTAAAATCTAAATGCAGTAAAATGAGCTAGGATTAAAGGAATACCCATGTTCTTAAGGAAGGCATTCAAATGGCAAAAAGACATATGAAAAAGCACCCGCTGTTATTAAACACCTGAGAAACACAAACCGAAATGACAATAAGCTGTTGCCTCCTGCCTGTCAGTATGGCTATTATCCCCAAATCAGAGGATGATGATATGGAGAAGTGGAACCTATTGGTGAGAATGCAAAAGAGACCAGCTACTGTGGAAAAAAGTCCAAAATTTCTCAAAATATTAAAAATAAAACTACCACGTGATCCAGTAATACACTCTGGGTATTTATGCGATTGAATTGAAATCAAGATCCCAAAGGAATATCAGCATGCCTACATTGATTAAAGCACTATTCACCAATAGCAGCATGTGGAAACAGCCTAATGTCCAACCAACAGACGAAAGGATAAAGAGATGGTGGTATATACATACAATGGAACACTATTCAGCCTTAAAAAAGAAGGTAATTCTGCAATATGTAGTAACATGGAGAGCTCAATGGACATTGTGCAAAATGACTGAAGTCAATCACAGAAAAACAAATACTTCATTTAATATCCTTACTCTATTAGGCATTTACATTTGTCAAATTCATGGAATCAATGGTGATTACCAGGGGCTGCTAAGGGGCAGAGGGTATGAGAAGTTATTAATAGATGGGCATAAGGTTTCAATCAAGCCTGATGAACAAACTCTGAAGATCTGCTGTACAACATTGAACAAACGGTCAACAGTTATGTATTATAAACTTATAAGTTTGTTAAGAAGGTATTTCTTAGGCTGGTGTGGTGGCACATGCCTAAACTCTCAGTACTTGAGAGTCTGAAACAGGAGGATTGCAGGTTCAGAGCTAGCCTCAGCAACTTAGGGAGGTCCACAGTGACTTAGCAATACCCTGTTTCAAAATAAAAAATAAAAAGGAGTTGGGGGTATACCTTGGAGGTAGACTGCTCTTGAGTTCAATTTATAATACTAAAACACAGATTAATAAAAAAGGAAGAAAATTAATTTTCAGGTAGCAAAATAAAATACATTTAAAAGCATATCCTAAGCTTACTTTTCTTAGAGAAAACTTTTTTTTACTAAATACTAAAATTTTTACTAATAATAAAATCAGTTGAATTTTTATCATAAATCTTCATTTCAAATGCCCTTAATTTCTTACACATATATGTAACTAAATAAATGATAATATGATTAGATAATTCTTGAAAGGTTGAATGATATATTTCCCTCTTAGAAATTCACAGCAAAATTTGCATATTATAGACAGAAATATTAATGTCAGAATAGCTCAATTTAAAACTAGAATAGATATTTTCAGATATATTTCGCCAGGAATCTCTGAACCATTTTTTTCCTATTACCATTAAGAATTATATCATAAGTATATTTCAACTCTGTCATTTTGTTTGTGTTAAAAGGAATTCTATAAAATATTTTAACTGATAATAAATTGTTCATTTTTAATTCATTATCTATATTTTGTATTTTATATACAATTATGAAATTAAGTATTTAATAAAGAAACAAATAGTGAATGTCAACAAAATATGCAATATTACATTAATAATATAACTTTTATACTTTCAGAGAACTATACTATTTTACAAGGTTTTGGTATATTTCTCCTTACATCTAAGCATCTATGCAGGGGTGTTTGGGAATTTCACATGAACAATATACCTAATATCAAAATTCTGCAAGAACTTCCATGTGCACCTATTGAAAGTTTACTTAAAAAATAGCAGTCCCAAGAAAATTTCATGATTCAAGAGCTTAAGAAACAGGTAAATATAGACATTCTTGCACTAATGGTGGTATTGTATACATATATCCAATTCTGAAGAACAGTTTGACAAATTTTGAATTGAGTATGAAGTAGCTGTTGCCTGGTAGTATCACACCCACCTATAGATTCCAGAAAAATACTCATACTATTCCATGAGAAACAATTCATGAGGTTGATAATGACAAAACTGATTATGATAGAAGATTAAATAGAATGAATACACACACTTCCACAATACACTGCATTCATAAGTAATAAACTATGATTATATGTAGGTATCAGAAAAACAAAGAGTGAAGTAGTGAAATATACTACAATATTAGGAGTATTCATTTAAAAATAACAAAAGAAAACAAATATATACATAGTTTTAGTTGCC
Source organism: Glis glis (assembly GCA_004027185.1). NCBI lineage: Eukaryota > Metazoa > Chordata > Mammalia > Rodentia > Gliridae > Glis > Glis glis. Next base: position 26,380 of record PVJS01009081.1, read on the forward strand.
TTGCTTCTCTAATTCTTTGAAATAGAAGTACAGAATGGTAAAACTTTTTAGTTAGAGTTATTCCTTTTTGTGTAAATATTGACCTCAAACAAACAAAATTTCTTTTAGCACCATCATAAACTAATAAAACCTAAAACATGATAAAGCTCAAATAATGCTAGATGCAAAAATATTCTGTGTTATATAGAAACAACACATTTATTTATTTTGTATGTCCCATCTGAGAGAAGGTTTAAGTACACATACATTTAGAAAGGAAATGTTTAAGGACATGACAATACTTAATTCTCCAGTGCAGAGAATAAAGCCAACCTCAATATGGCACACTCTCTTGTGGCCCCTCAATGACTACTTGGCGAGAAAGTGAGAACACAGGGTTGCTTCTATCCTGGAAGAGCCACCAGTTCACCCTCACAGGAACAGATAGATACCTCGTCTTAAGATGAGTTTCATTTTCCTGCCATTAGAACCCAGTGTTCTTTCCGGGCTTACAAGAATTCTGAACTTCAAGCCGGGGGTGGTGGCGCATGCTTATAATCCCAGTACTTGGGAGGCGGAGTCTGGAGGATCTGGGTTCGCGACCAGCCCTATGGAACACTACACTAGACTTTTAAAGGCACAAAGAAAACACTAGCTTGGAGATAATCCTCTGGAAGAAAGGAATGCCATCCTTCAAAATGTAGCATGTGCAATAAATCAGCAATATCTCTGTTCAAAATGTAACCCCAATAAAAATATTTTGTGTTGATGAATCTGGGACTGGAAAAGACAGTGGCCTTCACTGCCACCATGCCTAATTGAAATGGGAGATGCTGTGTTTTTCATTCTGAAAGCTCTGGGTGAGAGGACCTGGAACCCAAAGGGAACACATTCTTGTTTTGATGTTTCCAACTGATATGCAGGTTATGACTGTCACCAAAGCACATTGAACTTCTCCTATCTGGGTTTCCATAGGCTAGGACTTACCATCTGGGCAGTGATAACCTACACGGAAGAGCAGGAAGAAGCAGGGACATCTTTACACCATGAGGACAAGGATGGATGTGCTGGAAGCTAGTGATCTTCATGGGTCCCCCTGACTTCCTGGTCCCTTCGTCATGGCAACTACCCAGTTGATGAGTTGTAATTGAAAATGGACGCATACAAAAACACAGGCTGCAAAAGGTATAACCACAAAGGACCCAGACCTCTCAGGAAGCAGGGTTTGTATTATTTCATTATCTTTTTAATGGCTTCAGAATTTAATTTCCCCATTTAAATCCTGGTGTCAATATTTTATGCTTTCTCTCCTTTTTAGTATTGTCAGATTTTCTAAATGTTTTTCAGTCTTATTCATATTTTTAAAGAATCACCCTTTTCTTATTCATTTGTATTCATTGCTTTCCTAATTTCAATGTAATTGATTCCTGCTAGTGTCTTTATCATTTCCTTCCCTTTGCTTTGGGTTTCTTTTGGTCTTTGATTTCAAGTTTCTTGGTGTCCTATAATATTTTGAATGGAACTCTTATTTAAGATTCTACTTTGATTGTGTGATTTATTTAGTTCAATTAAGAAAGTGAGCCAGGTTTGGGATTACAGCCACACACCACATAATCCCAAACTTTGGGAGGCTGAGACAGTAGGATTACAGGTTTGAAGCCAGCCTCAGCAACTTAGCGAGGCTCTCAGAAACTTAGTGAGACTCTTTCCAAATAAAAATTAAAATCAGTCTGGCCGTGTGTAGCTCAGATGTAGAATGTCCCTGGGTTCAATCCAAGCACCTCCCTCAAAAAAAGAAAAGAAAATTACAAGCTTTAAAGAAGGAGTAAAATGGTGAGTGGAATGAAACTATAGATAAGTTTTTTTGTATCAATAATGCTATGTTAATAATTGCCCAGAATTGTGAATACAGAAGCTATTATGTGGAAGTATTTAGATGGATCCACTCAGGCAACTATCAGAACATTTTGAGTTTACAAAATGTTTCATTTACTTTATGTAATTATATTTTTATTCAATTAGTGACAAATTGAGGCATGAATTTACAAACTGCAAAACAAAAGGTGTATTTAAATTGGGAGAAATTATTTTCTTGTAAAATCTTAGATAACTATAGTCATCCAATGGTGAATGATGAAATAACACACAAACTTATTACTGGGGATATAGATAACATTGATCAGCGCTATTGGTAAAGACATAAGAGTAGGCATAATAAAATAAGTAGTTCATTTTTGAGAGTAGGCATGGGAGAAGGCTCAGCTTCTATTGAGGATGGGGTTTATGTGCTTTTAGGTAGAAGTGGAGTTCAGGGATTGGAAATACATTCTGTAGAACAGACATGTGCACAGGATAAAAAAGCAAAAACTTTCTTCTACCCTTTTCCAACATTATGGACAATAAAGTAGGATAAATGCAAAGAGTAGGGTTCTTTAAAGTCTTCTACTAGAGTAAATGAGAAATTTTGAAACAAGAATCAATCAAACAACTATAATAAATTCAAGGCAGTCTAGAATGGATCTCAAATATAAATGATGCCATGTTTGTAAGGTACATTGGTAAAATTTGAAAAGTGAGTGGATGGATAGCATAAGAAAATAGAATCAAATTATCTATACAGCAATGTGTTTAAATAGCATCAGCTTGCTGATAACATACAAAGGCATCTCCTATTCAGAATGGCATCAACTTGATGATGACCTTTGAGTGCATGCAGGCAGAATAGACATAAACTCTAAATCCAAATTTATTTGATTATTGGATATCTCCATTTGAACAAAATAGTCCCTTTAAATTCATTCTGTTCAGAAGTGAACTCATATTTGTCTGACAAAATAAAAATTCTGTTGCACATGTAACTTTTTCCTTTTCAATTTTTTTTCCATTTTTATTATTCCAGCTTCTCAGGCCAAAAATCTTCTCAGTCATTCTTTGCTGCAGGAGATGCTCTTTGGTGTCTTTTGTCATAGTCCCTCTGCCCACCTATGTATGTTGCTATCCTCAAATTCAAACTCACCTTTTGATGGTAGTCCAATCTCAAGTCTACACAAGCCAATGTATTTCCAGTTATGATCGCATTATTAGAATCATAATTTTTAGTTTTATAACTTTCTTTAGTCATTTAATATCAATATGCTAATTTTATCATTAAATCATTTTCATTTTTGTACTATATCAGAAATATACATTATTTGCAGAGTTGATTTTCTATACTTTTATTGGTGCATTGTAATTATACATCATACAGAGGTAGAGAGTGATAGGAATATGCATGCACACAAAACTTGGTGTGTTTTCCTCTGGATTTCCCCCCTCTCCTTCCATTCTTTGTACATATCATTTAGATTGGTATTGATAATTCCATATACATACACAACATTATGTAAACTGTTACCTTCATTATATCTCTATCCCCCTTCTTCCCTCTAAATCCCCCTCATCACTCTACTGGAATCTCTACTCTTTTATCTGAGGTCTCTTTAGTTTCCCAATTTCTCTCTCTCACATATGAGAGAAAACATGAAACTATTTGCTTTTTGAGACTGCCTAATCTTGCTTAGCATAAAATTCTCAAGTTCCATCCATTTTCCTGCAAATTTTGTTCTTATTTATGGCTTAGTAAAATTTCTTTGTGTGCATATACTATAGTTTTCATCCATTCATCTGTTGATGGATACGTAGGCTGATTGTATAATCTGGTTACTGTGAATTATGCCACTAAAAACATGGATGTGCATGTATTGCTCTAATATTCTGATATCAGTTCCTTTGGAAAGATGCCCAGGAGTGGTATAGTTGGGTTATATGGGGGTTCCATTCCAAATTTTCTAAGAAACCTCCATACTAATCTCCACAGCAGCTGTACTAGTTTTCAGTCCCACCAGCAGTGTATAAGAGTTCCCATTTCCCCACGTCCTCACCAGTATTTATTATTGTTTGTGTTTTTGATGTTTGCCATTCTAACTGGAGTTAGATGGAATCTCAAAGTAGTTTTGATTTTCATCTCCCTGATTGGTAATTATGTTGAACATTTTTTCATATATTTATTAGCCATTTGTATTTCTTCTTTTGAGAAGTGTCTATTTAGATCAATCCCCCCCCTTTTGGAGTGGGTTAATTTTTAGGGCTAATTTTGTTAAGCTTTTTGCATATTCTAGATATTAGTCCTCTCTCAGAAGAGTAGCTGGCAAAAATCGCCCATTTTGTAGGCTCTCTCTTTAGACTCTTGATGGTTTACTTTCCTGTGTAGAAGCTTTTTAATTTAATGCCATTTTGCTTATTAATTTTTGTTTTAATTTCCTTAGCTATTGGGGTCTTATTGAGGGAGTTTCTAGCAGTACCATTTTGTTGGAGTGTTGGTCCTATGGTCTCTTCTAATAATTGCAAAGTTTCTGGTCTAATTTCTAAGTCTCAATCTACACAAGTGTCACCTCAAAATGGATCAAAAACCTAGAAATCAGAATCAACATTTTAATTGAATTCCATTTGCAATTCAGGCATTGGCAAATAATTAAAATATGTTTACTTTAAGTAAATATATCCCAAACAAGTGACATGCAGTATTAGAGAAATATAATGATGGAGACTCATAAAAAGGGAAATAAAATTTTGAAAGATTAAATAAGACCAAAATAAATTTTCAAGTCAGGAAAAAAGTTTTAAAAGATTTTGGATTGTCTTATATATCACTTTCACCCAAATGAGTGGTTGAGAAGCATGAGATTTTCATTTTCTTGTTCTTTTCTTTATCATTTTTTCTTACTTCAATTTCTATTTGCTTCCTCTTCTCTTTCCTCCTCTTTTATCCGGAGATAGGAATGTAAAACAAGTAATGCTGTAGGTATTACAAATCAGGCAAAACAGCCAATTTCATCAGCCTCTGTGCATGTGTGCAGGCATGAGGCTGTAGTGTTTTCATGAAAGGCATGATGGTATTGAGGAGAACCCAGAGACACAGAAGACAGCTATGGAAGCTAGTTGCAGAGAATCGATGTTCTCATATGAGGAGGGTTTTTAAACATTACTTCAATTTTTTTATCTTGATTTCTAAAAACAAATACTGATGTTACTAAAAATTCAAAAGCATTTATACAATTATTTTTATAAAACAATTCTATTTTCTCACAAATACTAATCTTCTTTTAAGTCTTCACAGAGAGCTGAAGATAAACAATAAAAATATTTGTTACATTGCTTTTAAACACCCCTGCCCTACGCCAATATTAATACTTCAGAGCTACAGAAATAAGAGCGAAGCTGAAAATTCAGAAAGACCACCAAGATGAATATTTCTTCTTCTTGTCAGTGACAAAAAAAACCTAGGAAACATTAATTTCTAAACCTGAACATTCTCCAGTGCCTTAACATTCTGGTAAACTTAAACATTCTCTGGTGACATGTGAACAGATTATCAATTCAGTCAATATGACAGCTGCCTTCTTAATTGGTGAATGTGCTGTGAAAATGTCAGACAGAATTTGCTGTCTTAGCAATAACACACACACTCACACAAATCCTTCTGTTGTGTATACCCTTAATCATTAATTACCCCAAAAAGGAAGACTCTAACAAGTATACTTGTTGCTTGTTATAAACCAGCATGCACCTTTTTATGCAGAAAAAACAAATATGTCTTAATCTTGTAACAGAAGAAAAATGCAGACAATAATGCTGAAATTATTATTGTTACTATTTATATTTTTCTCAGATTCCAGTAATGTCATCATGTATTTGCCAATAGAAGAGAATTTACAAATTACTTATAAAATAAGCATAGAAGACTCTGGTACTTTTTTCTATTTCAGGTAACATACCACCTGAGGGAATAATGACTTTAAAAGTAAGCTGGGCATGGTGGTATACACGACTGTAATCCTAATACTTGGGAGGCTGAGACAGGAGGATTACAGGCTTGAGGGCAGTCTCAGTAACTTAGATCCTCAGCCACTTAGCAAGACCCTTTTTCAAAATTAAACAAAAAATAGGACTGGGGTATAGCTCAGAGGTAGAATGCCCCTGGGTTTAATCTTTAGTACCAAAAAGAAAAAATAATTTTTTTCACAAAACAGAATTCTGTGATTTTTCAAAAATATCATCAATATTTATAAGTAAGAATTCTTTTCAAATTAGCTCAGTTTTATCATTGAGAAATAGACATACAGGATGAGAAGTAAATATAATTTGTTTTATTATTACTCTGGGTTAGGGAAATCTATTTATCAAAGAAAAATTATGGAATATTACAAAAAGAATTAAATGAAGTAGAAATGTTTCTAGGTAAAAAAAAATTCCTAAGTAAAAAGGGTTTCATATCATTTTAAATAAGTGTAAATACAATTAATTCAATTTTATTTATGAGTATTGACCTAAATGAAGACAATTGCTGAGACTTATCAGAGAAAGGAAAGGTCATTCTTTCCCATTAAATGATATATTCACTATCCGTAACATTATTTTACAGTCATTTAATCACATCTGTAAATTAGTTTACTGAGTCACCCATATATGAAAAATATGAAATAATTCCCATAGCGTAACTCTTTCAGGTATCTTTTTTCATGCAATGGCTACACTCCTCCAAGGTTCTGAATAGCACTTCACATTTCTTCTATTCTGGGACCTGTTTACACTCCAAGAGCTGTCAAATCGGCAAAGACGACCATGAATTGAGAGGAAAGGTTTGCATGACTTATTAAATATTCCTATCTCAAAATTCTGCTTTTGTATTCCTTTTGTTATAAAGATTAACAAGGAGTCAAATACAGAGCCGACAATTCTAATGACTAAATCCTATTGCACAGCACTATATTTTAAGAGAATTGCATGCTCAGAATTCATTTAGGCAGAAGTATGACACAGACATAAATGGTTCACCTCTGCAAAAATTCAATAGAGGTTATATTTTCAATTGGAAATATTGTTTGTTGTGTTATTCAATATGTTTGTGGTAGTTTTCAAGGGAATTTTGGCCAGGAAAATCTTGATTTACTAAGTAGTATCTATATCTATAATATTATGGCCATCAAAGTTATGTTGCTTTTTCAATTCTCCTTTTGCCTTATTTTAAATCTCAAATATATGTTTTGTTCCTATTTTCTGTTATATTTCTACATACTCTCTTATTGTGTTTAATGTGTCATCTATAGTGCTCAAAGAGATTTAGACCAGAAAAAATATTTATATTTTATTTAAAAAGGTGATCAGACAAAAGGGACTTTAGATAATGGAGGAAAAACCCCAGTGGTGCAAGGGAGGTGCTCTTGGGGAGATAGGGGGGAGAATTAATGAAGGAAACAGTTCCAGTGACATTATATACATATATGAAAATACCAATGCCAATCTCAATATCTTGTATGGGGAAGGGGGAGTGAGGAGGGAGCAAGAGGAACGCTCACTAAGTGCTCTGTGTATGTATGTTACTATCACTATGAACTACATTATGATGTGAGAATGTAATGCACCAATAAATGTATAAAAAATGGTGACCAGAGTTATATAGTTGTATTTCAGCTTTTTCCACATTTTCAATCTTAGATATAAATGTGTTCTCACTTGATATAACTTTTTAAATGAACATATAAAAGTATTGGTAAGCATGTAATGAAAATCTTTATACTAATAACAACTTCTAAAATATTAACATGTGATATGTAAACTCAGCTCTCATCCATTTTTTAAAAACTGCAGTGTATCCCCTGTATGTCCCTCAATCTAATGGTGCTTTTTCCCCTAACAGCGTTAGCAATGAGGGAAATGTGAATCAAAACTACACTGAGATTTCAGCTAACTCCAGTTAGAATGGCAATCATCAATTAAACAAAAAATAAATGCTGGCGAGGTTGTGAGGAAAAAGGAACACTTATATGCTGTTGGTGGGATTGTAAATTAGTACAACTACTGTGAAGATCAGTATGGAGTTTTTTCAAAAGAGTAGAAATGGAATCACCATATGACCCAGGTGTACCACTCTTCAGTATCTTTCCAAAAGAATTATTCAGAATACTATAAGGATACATGCATACCTATGTTCATATCACTAAAATTAACAGTAGGCATGTTATGGAACAAACCTAGGTATGCATCAACAGACAAATGGATACAGAAAATGTGATATATGTACACCATATAATTTTTACTCAGCCATAAAGAACAAAATTAGGTCATTTGCAGGAAGATGGGTGAAACTAGAGGACATTATGCTAAGTGAGATCAGCCAGTGTCAGAAAATCAAAGGCCATGTGTTTTCTCTCATATGTGGAAGCTAGAGAGGAAATAAGAAAGAAAAAGGACTTCATAAAAATGAAGGGAGAAACCAATAGAATCTGGGAGGAGATCTGGGGAGGGACAAAAAGGGTGGGGGAGGAGTTTTGAGAAAAGAAACACACTAAATATTACATTCAGATATGGGCATCACTACCTATCTCACTAACATTTATGGGGAGGGAGGAGGTGGGTAGTGGGGTGGGGTGTGGAAGGATAGGTGTTCTCCCTATCAACACTTCATTGCTGTATTTAGAATTTATTCAAACTTCCCCCATATCTTATTTCCTGGTTTCATAGTTTCCTTCAGTGAGACAATTAGGGTGAAAATTCTCATTTTTTAGCTAGAAACCATGACTAGTATGTTTGTAACTCTGGATCCTATTAAATTCCTCTGGGGTATGTTCATATTTTTACTTTTGTATGCATTCAACCTGGTTAGGTTCACACTGCAAGTTCTGTTTGATTTTCTATGGCAGTAATTCTAAGAACTATTGACCTTTGAAAATCTTTGCAATCATTATTTGAGTCTGACCCTCCATGCCTGACTCAATGACTGGTTTGGGACTCATCACTCTTCTTTCTAAAATTCAGTTATCAAAGTCCCTTGTTATGCTTTTGGGGATCACTTCTGCCCATGTGCAACACAGCCAACACATGGCTTAGGGAACTCCTCAAGAATCTCCACACTCTTCTCATGTGAGGAATATTTTCACCAGTTGTTATGAACAGAAATGTTGATTTTTTCTTAGGGTCTTAAGTTTTACCATCCAGCAGTTTTACACACTGTTCCACATGACTTACGCTATCTTCAGATGGAAGCGGTGAGAAAAAAAGAGAAAAGATCAATCAATCAATCAATGGGGATTTTCCCTCATTCTTTTTACAGCCAAGGCTTTTTCCCAGATTTCTCTATCCAGATGAATGGATCTTCTGAAAGGAAACTTGTGGTCCCAATAGGCTGATGGCAGGGAAGATTTAAAACTGGAACTAACTTCAAGGCAGGTCCAGGAGAGAAAAAAGGAAAAATAACAATGATAAGGATTCCTCTATACTCTGACCACCAGGAGACTCTTTCCAACATATAACCCAGCTGTACCACTTCTAGTTACCTTCCCTAAAGAATTAAAGTCAGAGTACTATGTGATATATGCATATCCATGTTTATAGCAGCACAATTCACAACAGTCAAATGATGGAACCAAATTAGGTGTCCATTGTCAGAAAAATGTATAAAGAAAATGTGGCATATTCACACAATGAAATTTTACTCAGCCATAGAGAAGAACAAAATGATTTCATATGAAATAAAGTGGATAGAACTAGAAAATATTATGCTAAGTGAGATCAGCCAGTTTCATAAAGTCAATGGTGGTATGTTTTCTCTCATATGTGAAAGCTTAAGAGAAAATAGGATACAAAAGGGACATCAGATAAAAGAGGAAGAGACTCTTAGAATAGTAGAAAGAGATTAGGGAAAGGAGGTGGAGAGGGCAAAAAGGAGAACTGATGAAGGAAACACTTCAAATAATACTATGTCCATATATGAAAGTATCACTAGCAATCTCACTTGTATTTATGGGTGTGGGAAGTGGGGTGGGCTCTAAAGGGAAACACAAGTGCAGTGTGCATGTATCTTTGTATCACTTTGAACTGTATTGGTTTTCTAGGACTGTCATAAAAAATACCACATTCTGGGTGGCTTATGCAACAGAGACTTATTTTTTCACAGTTCTTGAGTTTGGAAGTCAAAGATCAAAATACAAGTAGAGTTGGCTCCTTGTTGACTTGCACATAGTCATCATCTTTCTCTCTCTTAAAATAGTCATCCCTTTGTACACACATGCACCTGGTGTCTCTGTTATCAGTGTGCTTATAAGAACACTAGTTGGACTGAATTATGTCTCACTCTAACAGCCTCATTTTAACTTAATTATGACTTTAACACACTTATCTGATGATACATTCACAGTCTTATATGATGGGAAGTAATGACTCAACTTGCAACTTTGGAGGGAACACACATTCAGTTCACAGCACCGATACTGGTTATTGTATATCTTATCATAGTAATTCGAGTGGGTGTGAATTGGTGTACCATTGTTGTTTTGATTTCTATTTGTTAATGTCCAAAATGTGCAAATTTTTATGCTTTTTGTTATTTCTGTTAAAATTGGATTTGATTATGTCATTTGTGCTTTATTATAACCTGTTATCTCTGTCCTTTTATGTGTCCTGTATTTCTGAAATTGTTTTATTTTCAACTATTATTTTTTATTTTTTTAGAAATTTTTCTTTTGAATATTTTTCTTTTTTCTGTGATGTATATATGTATGTATGTATGTATGTATTTAGTCCTGGGGATTGAGCCTAGGGGTGTTCTATAACTACATCTCAGCCCTTTTGTATTTTTTTTTATTTTAAGTGGTCTTGCTAAGTTAATGCATACTGTCCTTAAACCTGAGATGCTCCTGTCTCAGTCTCATAAGTACTGGTACTGTAGGTGTGTACCATCATACTTCCTTCTTTTGAATTTTTAATTTGAAAATGTCCATCTTCTATTTTAAAAATCAAAATTACTCTTTGGAAATTTCCAGTTAGCAAATTTGCATTATTCTGGTTGAAAATGTAAAGTTTTTATTTCACCATCAATAAGTATATAATGCACTGAAGCATCTAGTACTTACAAAGCCAGTGCCCGATGTCAAAAATGAGATTAAAAAAGAAAAAAGAACACAATCTCAAGAGGTTCTCAGTAATATGTCAGTCCTCAAAAGTGTGCACTTTCATGCTAACCAGTTTGCTTTTTCTTGAGAGTATTTCTAGGCTTAAGTAGTTCTGTGCCTTTTCATCTAATGCAGATTGAGTCTGTCTCTTGCTCAATTATCCCATTTTTGAGAACATAGTACAGCAACCAAGAACATGACTATGTGTAATGTAGTTTCCAGCTCATTGTTTTTGCTCAATAAAGGTTAAAATTAGATATTTAAAATAGATTTGTTCTTAGTTTAAAGAGAAAAATCATATAAATGTAAAATTTTACCATCAAATTTGAAGTTAACAAAAGTTTGTTATGGCACCATTTGACTTTTTTAATAAAAATATAAGAATATTAGAATGTTTACTTTCTATATTATTCATTTTATTTCTCAATTTATCTTCATACCATATTTAGTCTCTTTTTCTTTTATTAATCAATCTCAATACTTCATTTTAGTTTTTGGATACTAGAAATATTACTACCATAAATACGCTTGTGCATGTATCGTGAAAAAGGTACTCTTTTAAGGAATATATACCAAGGTGTGGAAACATTTATTTGTTTACCTTTTTGTTCATTTAAGTACCCATTGTATTTGCTCTTGGGTCCTCGAATTATTTTAATAGTATAAGTATTAATAAAAAGAAAATAATAAACAGAAAACTCTGTATGACAGTGAAATTCTAAAAAGTACTCACGTAGCAGTTTAATAATAGCTGTTAAGAATGCAATCTCTCAAATTTTATCTAAATTATATATAATATTATATATAATATAGTAAATTTATGTAGATATTTTGATATTATATGTAGTATAAATACTATTCTTATTAGAGATCTATTTTAGTCACATCAGTTATTGAATAGTAATTATATGAGGACTGCTATGTAAAGGCAAAAAAAAGTATGTAATTGTTAATAATTTTTACTTTTATAAAAAAATTATTTTAATGGATCAAATTACACCAAGTTCCTGTTCCTACTGTTTGTCTTTTCCTAGAATATGCTGATTTAACATTCCTTAGAAATTTCAGGTTGAAGGGTATTAAGAACTTACATTCAACAATTAGTATTTAAGAATTAACATTCTTTATAAATTTCAAATTGAAAAACACTGCCAATCATTACTTTTTAAATTTACTCTATTTTCTGTTACTGCTATTTATTTCTAAGCTACTAAATGTCTACTTTTACATGCATCATGCAGTACATATAAGAACCAGCAATATCTAAATAGCTACATAATATGAAGATATATATGATTTTTACCCATATAATGGTATGTTATTAAAATATTATATACCTAACACCCTACTTTTCTGTAATATGTGAATTAGTTATTTTCATTTATTTATGGAAATACTAAAAACTTTATTGATTAATATTTAAGTAAAATCTGTCATGTAAATCATTGCAAAATATTACTAAAGCAATGGCCGTAGTTCAATTTATATATACCAATAAATATCTTGAGTACCCAAGCATTCAACATACAGAGGTCCAAAAGCATTCCTAATTATTCATAATTTACCAGGCAACTCACATAACTCACTAACTTGACTAATTTAAAATATTCCCTTTGGCAATGTATGTTGTCCCTCAAGCTACTATAAAAGTAATAAGTTGATTAACCAGTAGCAATATGATGATTATAAATTAGTTATATGGTAATTTAAATAATTGAAAAATGTTTGTGCAAAAGTACACCTAATTTAAATTCTGTGGATATACACTGTACCGAGGCAGCTGTCATTAGAAATGGCAAAGGCAGTAGGTAGGGGATGCCAGAATGACACAGTGCATTCAAATCCAGACAGTATGCTTGTATTTAATAAGCACAGCAGGTGAACAATTGGATTTGAAAGGGAAATTAAATGGGCTGACCCAAGTGTTGATGCATTTATTGTGTAGCTCTGCACTTTCTATTCTACAATTACTGCAAAGCTCTTTGGTAAACTAATGTGAAAGAACACTATTAGAGCAATTGTGCATCAATTAAGTATTATAATCACAGGAGGAAACACAAATATGTTTTTAAAGAAAGTCATATTCAATCTGTTTTTATGTCCAAGCTGTTGTCCTCTTTCATCTTTTATTCTTTATGATGTGAATGTCTATTATGAATTAGGTATTTTCTTGCATTCAGACCATTTCTTGATGGTGGATAATACTATAGATTGAAAATTGCTAGAACTTGATATACTACTTTTCAACATAATATACTTTTCAAAAGAAACACTTGGACCCTTCTTGTGTTATTTCTATCATTAAGCACCCATTGGTTATATTCTTCCATATATTGTACAATATGGGTAAAACGTCCAAAAAAAAAAACCTATTTTCTACTGTCTTGAAAAAAAGTATTAATTTCCTTGAACCATTTTCTTTTCAAAGACAAAAATTGCTAATTCACTGAAGATAAATAGAAAAACCCAATGCTGTTTTAAAGGAAATACTGATGTTTAGTGAAAAAGAATGATCTGTGAAATTGGAGAGAAAGTGGTAAGTAGATCTGTTATATTTTATTATTTGGCATCTAACCATTTCACAGAGACATATTTATGGATGCTCATGGAAGACTCAAGGCATTACCTTAAAAGAATTATGGCCACAAACCCATATTTTAAATGGAATAGAAATATTTCAGCCTTAAAGTAGGATAAAATAGTTGATCTAAAAGCAAAGTGGAAGATATGAAAGCAGGACACAAGATGTCTTGAGTAATTATAAAGATGCATCTAGTTTCTAGTTACTTTTGACAAACTGTTTTTGTGATTTATGGCAGGTGGTTGTTTATAAACCCATTTCTGTACAGACATAGTGAAAAGCATTTATCATTCTGCTTGGCCTTGCTTATTAGATAAATGTCACATAAACATAACCTAAATCTGGATTCTTGCTACTCTGGCACAGGAGCTGGTGGCATCTCTTTGACTACCTTCATTTTTCTATTGACCTCCAACAGGGAAGGAGTATTTGACAGAGAGTATCCTTAGCCATTGTGCTGTATTTTCCAAGCAAGGGGAAAAAAAATAAACGTCGTTTAGAGTGGTGGAGGTCAGAAAGGCATTATTTATCAACAACAGGCAATTCAATATTGATTTTGGTTTAAACATTCTACCCTGCCGCTGTTTTCAGTTAGTAATTCAAGCCAAGCAATATAAAAGCTTTTATAGCTCAAGGAGATATGTATTTTGACAATGTAAAATAAATCAATAAAATGTCAATCATCTTGAACCCATGTAGTAAATAAACTGCTCAATCAAGAGAATGAGCAATTAATTATAGCAATTTTTAAAGTCTTAAGAATATGACTTTCCATAGTTTCCTACCCTATCTCCAAGATGATCTTACTTTTAAATTGTCCTTCTCTTATTTGAAATATTGTCTGTCCAATTATTAATTGCTATATAAAAATTTAATGGTATTTAACATGGCCATTATTTATTCATTCATAATTATGTGAAAATATTATGCATATTCAATTAAATGTGGGGGATGTGATAAAAGTTTAGTAATAAAAATAAAGCTAGTAAATGTGGACTACAAGTAACAAATAATAAAGATGGATAATGTATTAGAAACTTCAGAGTTGCATTAATTGCATGAATGATGCATTATCATGTTGATTATACTATCTATCTCAAAAAAAGCAAAAAAAATTTGGGAAATTGAAGTTTCAGATAATTATTCAATGAATTAACTTTCATTTCCATGTAAGTTTATTTGCTAACTTTATGATTTAGTAAATTAAGTGATGCATAAATATTTCAATTTAATTGTTAGTTCTAAAATATAGCATATAATTGTTTTTTCTATTTTTTTTTTTTTTTTGCGGTACCGGGGATTGAACCCAGGGGCGTTCTACCTCCGTGCTACACCCCCGGCCCTATTTTTTATAGTTTATTTTGAAACTGTGTCTCACGAAGTTGCGGAGGGCCTTACTAAGGAGAGAGAGAGAAAGAGAGAGCAGGGACAGAGATAGAGTCAGAGACAGAGACAGAGAAAGCGAGAGAGCTGAGGCTGGCCACGAACCTGAATCGTCTGGTCTCCGCCTCCCAAAGTACTGGGATTACAAGCGTGCGCCACCACGCCTGGCCTGTTTTCTTTTTTATCCAGCTTAAATATAAGAAAAATATTTTACATTCATATCTCATTATAACTTACCAAAATTGTTTTCCTCTTTGAATCAGAAGTTATTTTCAGGTATTTATTCTTTTAGATAGCTATGGCAATGAAAATTGGACATAAACATAAAGAAAAAATTGAAAGGTAAAAGTTTTGAAATGAAAGAACAGTTAGTCATATATTAATAAATGCATCAAAATAATAATGTAATTAGTGATATAAATTTTATGTAGGTACACATACCTATATAACATATAATATTTACTCATTAAATGACATATCACTCAGAATGACAGAAAAACATTAAAAGAACATTTATATGTATACTTTCTTAATTTATTATGCAATATATACTGATTTTATTATGTTAATGTTTTTTCATTTCAAGAGGAGGTATGTGTGTGTGACTTTTGTTTATTCTTTTATTTCCTTTTAGCATTTATATTATTAAAATTATTTTGAGAATGTAAATGCCTATATAAAGAACATTAAAAAAATAAGCAATAGGATGAAAATGGTCATCATAAATTTACTTACTCTTCATTCTTTTGTTTTTATTTATATATTCTTATTACACTAATATAATTATGTTTCCCATATGTATGCTCAGGTCCTCCCCAAGCAAGGACTTAGGAGTAAGATAATTCTAGCATCAATAACAAATTATAAATTATTTCATAATACATGAAATCTTATCCATATACAATTTCTTTTCATGTATATAATGGCTACTAGTTCATCAGGATTTGAATGCAGCAAGATGCAAGATCATATTGCTAAAATCATGTCATTCAGAGTGGAATTGATAAATCAAAATTTAAGAGAAAGGAAAAATCATTGAGACAAATTTTTTTTCAGATACTACATAATCCTGAGGAAAGAGAATTACCTGCATCAATAATTCTAATACTTTATTTTCATATCAACACTTATACTGTGGAATTAATTGTTAGTTTAGTTTGACATCATTAATGATTTAATTTATACATTCTCAACGGATAGGAGAATTCCTCATATATTTTATATCTATGTTATCTAATACAAATGGGGATATTACATGGACTTAATAAGTTTTAAATTCAGCTGCTATTTCACAAAGCATCTGCTAGATCAATACTGCATAAAGCACAAACTTGAAATTCAGTGGCCTATAGAAGCAAGTATTCCTTTCTTACCTACATTCAATTTAGATTTGAGTCAATTAATCTAGCTGGGGTTGGCTGCCTCTAAGTGGCAGACTTGGTTCTTCTTACTATGTCTCTTATCCCCTTAGAAAAAATAGCTAACCATGTCATTTTGTTTTAGCTAAAGCTAGGTGTGAGCCAGGCATGGTGGCACACACCTGTAATCCCAGAAACATAGAAAGACTGTCAGTAACCTAGCAAGACCCTGTTTCAAAATAAAAAAAGACGTTTAAGGATATGACTCAGAGGCAGAATGTCCTGGGTTCAATCTCTGGTATCACACACACACACACACACACACACAAAAAAAAAAAAGTAAAGAAAAAAGCCTGGTATGTGAGAATGTGACATTAAGACACAGTCTTTTCTCTCTACCAAATTATGTGTAATTTTGGCAGAGCAGGGTTCTGTAGCACCAATGTTCTGAAGCTTTGGAGAAGCTTTTTTGTAGAGCAAGAAACATCCACTAGCCACCCTCCGAGGTCTTAAAAAGGGTGCTATAGCCAAATCCTTGCTTTGGTCTTCCTACGATAGTGTCTCTTCATGAACACTGGTTTGATTTGCTGAGAAATCGGATTACATTTTTACCCATTAATGTCTTATCATGGTACTGAGAATTGAACCCAGAGGTACTCTACCAGCCCTTTATTTATTTATTTTTATTTTGAAACAAGGTCTTGCTAAGCTGCCTTACTAAGAACAGCTCACCACATGGCCAGGAAAAAAAAAAACTGGAAAGAAAACAGTAGAAGACGAAGGGGTGCTGGAGTCTCACTGTACCCTCCAAGGGCACACCCCCATTCACCTAAAGACATCCCACTAGGCCCCACCTCTTAAAGGTTCTGACTCTTTTCAATGATTGCATCCTGGGGACCAATCCTTTAATACATGGGCCTTTGAAGGACATTCAAGATCCAAAATATAGACAATGCATCAATTTGATTTCAAAGAATGAGCTTTCAATTTTTGCTTTTGATTTATTGCTTGCTCTAGGGGATATTTAAAAAGTGTATTATTTAGTTTCAAAATGTCTGATGACATGCCAGGTATCTTTCATTAATTAAAAATTTTATTACTTGCTTTAGGGTTTATAATATCCATCTTTAACATATGAAGTCCACTTTCAAGTATTACTAAATAACCTCACATATAAGAACCTTACTGTTCTAAGTGTTATAGTT
This sequence comes from Glis glis, assembly GCA_004027185.1. NCBI lineage: Eukaryota > Metazoa > Chordata > Mammalia > Rodentia > Gliridae > Glis > Glis glis. The sequence goes on from PVJS01009081.1 coordinate 43,871, forward strand.
CTACTTCCCCTCTCCTATTATTGTAATAATACCATTTCAATCTATGTTATAAACCCCATACTAAATTTTAAATGCTTTTAAATACTTTTGCTAAAATAAGCAATTATCTTTCAAACATAATGTTAAAGAAATAAAACAATTTTTATACTTGTCCATTTATTTACTGTTCCTGTGCATACCAGATTTTGTGCAGATTCAGATTTCTATCAGGTATAATTTTCCTGCCTTGTAAAAGTTTTTCTATATCCTTTCTTGTAGTTCAAGGTCTGTGATGAATTCTCTTAGGGTTTTTGTGTTTGAGAAAGTCTTTATTTCATATATGCTGTTTCACAAACAGTATGGGTTGACTTTTTAAAAATTTGATATTTTACACAAATTGCTTTTCCCTGTTCAGTGTCCATTGTAATTCTTTTATCTATAATTTTATAGCTTCTCATCAGATTTGAAAACGTTTCAACCATTGTTTCTCTATTTTATGTCTAATTTTTTATCAATTTAAAATTTATGAAATAAAATTATAGCTTTATAAAAAGTATTTCTTTTACTTGTCATAGCAGTTGAACATATTTATGTGGTCCTATGTGATGTTTTATAATGCATATATTGTAAAACGTGCAAATAAGAGTATCTATCCTATCTATCCTCAAACATTTGCCATTTATTTGTGGTGAAAACATTCAAAATCCACTTTTCTAGATTTTTTAAATATATAGTACATTATTGTTACCTATAGTCACCCTACTGTGCAATAGAAGACATGTCTACCTCCCATACACTCTTCTGACCCCTCTAGTATCTACTATTTTACTTTCAATTGTTATGAGATCACGTGTTTGTAGACTCCACATATGAATGATATCATGTAGTATTTACGTTTCTGTGCCTTTTTTATTTCACTTAGCATAATGATTTCCAGTTCCATCCATATTGTTGCAAATGACAAAATTTCATGTGTTTCAGACTGAACAGCATTCCAGTGTGCACATGTACATTTCCTTATCCACTCATCCATTCATCCGTGCATCCGCTTATGTTGTTTCCATTTCTTGGCTATTGTGAAGAACGCTGCAATGAATGTGGGAGAGCAGATGTCTCCTCAACGTTCTGATTTCATTTCCATTGGATATATACCCAGGATAGGAATTGTTGGATCAGAAGTATTTCCATTTTTAAGTGTTTGAGGAAGTTCCATATGGTTTTACACAATGTCTGTACCAATTTACATTCCCACCAGCACTGTACAAGGATTCCCATTTCTTCACATCATCACCACTTATCACTAGTCTTTTTGAAAAGAGCCATTGTTACTGGGGTAAAGTGTTATCTCAATGTGATTTTGATTTGCATTTTCCTAATGATTAATGATGTTGAGCATTTTTCACATGCCTGTTGGCCATTTGTGTATCTACTTTTGAGAAATGTCTATTTGGAACTATTGCCCACTATAAAATCATATTATTTTGGGATTAAAAAAATTTTGGAGTTCTTAATATATTCCAATGTCTACTCCCTGTCAGTTATATAGTTTGTAAACATTTTTTTTTTTGTACTCTGTAGGTTGTAGGTTGTCTTTTCACTCTACTATTTTCTTTTGCGGTACCAGGGATTGAACCCAGGGGCATTCTACCTCCACGCTACACCCCTGGCCCTATTTTTTATACTTTATTTGAAACCAGGTCTCACAAAGTTGTGGAGGGCCTAAGTAGAGAGAGAGACAGAGAGACAGAGAGAGACAGAGAGAAACAGAGAGAGCTGAGGCTGGCCGCGAACCCAGATCCTCCGGTCTCCACCTCCCAAAGTACTGGGATTACAAGCGTGCGCCACCATGCCCGGCTTCTATTTTCTTTACAGTGCAGTTTTTTAGTTTGGCATAATCCCACTTATCTACTTTTGGTTTTGTTTCCTGTGCTTCTGTACATTTATCCCAAAGTTCTTTGCCCATTCCAATGTTCCAAAACATTTTGCCTATGTTTTATTCTAGTAATTTCATAGTTTTAGGTCTTGTATTTAAGCATTTATTTTGAGTTAATTTTTATATATAATGAGAGATGGGATAAGAGTCCATTATTTTCTCAAATACTTTAAATACTTCTATATTTTCTTTTTCTTTCAAGGTTGTAATTACATGAGAATTAGGGCACTTGAGGTTGTTTCATAACTGCTCCTATTTTTCCTAACTTGTTATACTTATTTTTGGTAGTTGCTATTGCTATGTCTTCTAGTTCATTCATCTTTTTATTCAGTATCAAATACACATTTAATTTCTGAGTTCACTTTACATCTCAGACATTTTGCTTATGATTTCCACAAAACTTATTTTGTTCTTTTATTTCTGTTATTTTGTCTTTGTATTACATACTGAATCTTTGTTCTAACTTCATAAACATAAGGATCATAATTACAGTAGCTGCCCTAATGTTCTTATTCACAAATTCTATTATGGTACCATTTCTAGACACCATGAGGTTCATGAAAAATATATTCACATGAAGCTGAACATGGTGGCACATGCCTGTAATCCTAGTCCTTGGGAGGCTGAGAAAGGAGGATTGCAGGTATGAGGCCAACCCCAGCAATTTAGCGAGGCCCTCAGCAACTTAGAGACTCTGTTTCAAAATAAAATAGGGCTAGGCATATCACACAGAGGTAGAATGTCCCTGAGTTCAATCTCTAGTACCAATATACACACACAAACACACGTGCACACACACACACACGCACACATACACACACATTGCTCACATGAACTATTTGTGGCATTGAATGAGCTTTGAGATATGATTCTTTGAAATACTGATATTGATCAGTACTGATATTGATTAGTACTGATATTGAAATACTGATATTGATCAGTTGATCCCTTTTCAGACTTGAATAATCATAATTATTATTCAGCTGAAGATTATAAGGGAATATTGCTGATTTTCAGCTCTCTCTCTTCCACATCATCTCTTCTGTAAACTCTAGTTGCACTGTTCTCCTTATACTCTCAGCTATATCTCGTCAAATCAGGGGTGCTCTTGGTTCCAACTCAATTCTCAATCCTTGCCTTGTAGCCTGGTTCTCTTCAGGCAGTAAACCATTAACATTTTAAAAATGTATCTCATTTGCTTCTCCTTTTCCAGAGATAATTATCCTATGCTAACTGATTTCTAAAGTCTGAAGCCCATGATTTTATTTAGTTCTTTATAGTAGGTGGATAACTCAAATCCATATTCCATATTGATTCTGAACAGAAAAAAACATTTATCTGTTGATTTAACACAATTAATTCTTCAGTGGGCTTTAATTAGATTTTCTTTTTTTGTAGTACAAGTGCTAGTTCTTTTGTTTATCATCTTTTTAAGTATGAACTTTGGTCTTTTAAGGCCCATATTTTGTTTCATTTTATATCTTTCCTCCTTCTTCCCTGATCACAGGCCTGTCCACAGATAATCAAGCAAGTTTAATATAGATCTCAATATCTTTGTAAAATTTATATTTAGAATTATGATGTTAACTATTACTAATATTCAGTTTGCTTGTTCAGACTATTGTATTTTACTATATAGTTATTGTGTAGCACTTATTTTTTTATCTACCTGGTCAATGAGAGTCATTAGGCAGCCTCAAAATATTTTCTTTCCCAGTGCTATAATAATCTTACTAATGCAGGTTTTCTCAGAAGACTAGGTGAAAATATCGCATGGTTAGCATTGTAGGACAATGAAATGTAGTAATTTAATTTTATAGAATGTCATTAGACTGCTCTTTAGAATGAATGCAAGCTCTTACAATCCCCCAAGGATATCAAGAGGGTATTTTTTATTTTGATTATTTTTTCTTTTTAATTGACAAATACAATTGTATGTTTCTTATGTACAACATATTGTTTTGAAATATATACACACTGTTGAATGGAGAGATGAATCTAATTAAATATGTTACCACATATTCTTATTTTTCTTGGGTATGAGGTAAGAACACTTAAAAACTACTGTCCCAGAAAATTTCAAGAATTCAATACATTGTTATTAACTATGGTCACCATGTTGGACAATAACTCTCTCTCATGGACTTATTCCTCCTCTCTACCTGAAACTGTGTCCTTTGGCCAACACCTCCCCAGCAACTTCCCAATTTCAATAGTATAAAGTTAAGTTTGAACTCTGTAAGTTAGTTGAATAAACTTTTAAGCATATTATATAATGCTTAACATTTACATGTGCTTTCATAATGATTCCTCAGGGGGGGAAAAGCATTTAAGGAATCCACTATTCCATCTCATTTCATATATGAGAGAGCTGAGGCTTACATAAGTTACAAAGCTGGTACATAGAAGATTTGCCTAGCTCTTGAGCTGCAGGCTCATAAATATTGCAATCTAAATTAGCTGGTAAAATATAAAAATTTGTTATATTCCACTGAAATATGGTAATTTTCATAATCACACATAATGAATATTTAGAGAGAAATAATTTGACTGTAAGCAGAATTTTAAAAACGTTAACACTCCATGCACAGTATCAGATATTTATTCTCACATTACACTATTTTTATTAATGCTCTCTTATAGTATCTTGACATTCCTTTAGAAGAAGAAAAGAAAAGAAAAATGATCTAATTTAACTAAAGTCTGTTGAATTGGAATAACCTCAACTATAAGTCCAAAAATGCAATTTAAAGTTAAATTAATCTCTGATAATTAGGAAAATGCATTTGAAACTTTTCTAAAGAAATAAAATCTAACAGATTAGATTTTTGATTCTTGACACAAAATATTATAATTAAAAAATCACAAATACAGACTTTTGAGTTCTAAGATTTAAACCTATTAAGACCTCATTTATTTTAGTTGCATAACACTCTGACTTCTACATCAAAAATATTACTTTAATTCAACAATGGTTTGAAATTTCAGAATTAGTAGTCCAACCTTTATAATGGCTATGAATCATTGCATTCTTTTGCAATGCAGAACAAATTATAATATTCACTGTTCACATTTTTAGAAGTGATATATGCAATACAAATAGAAAATGCAAACAGTACCTATTTCTAGATTTTTTTTAGAATTGGAAACTATCTTCAAATGAACTGTCATTTATTAAAGAAAATTGTAAAAGAAAATCATGCAAATACCCATAATAAGAATCCTTTTCAACTGTATAACATTATAGAGTACAGAGTTTGTTACATAATCTAAAATCTTTGTTGTCCCACACACTTCCAATTCTTAGATTTTTCTCAAAAACACATTTGCCAAATTGAGTCATTATTGGCGCACACTCTGTTACAAGCAGTTCATACATTATTGTTCCAGGTATAGAATTCCATCTCTGGGCATCTCTGAGTGTAATTTAGGAACTATTATAGGGAAATAAAATGTGACATAAAAATTTTTTCCTAAAAGTTATTGGTATAATTTCACTATTTTTGATTATTGAGAGAATATTTATTATTGAGGTTATTGAGATATTTATCATTTGTCCTTATTTTAAGTGCCGATCCACACAGTTTTAAAAATATCCACAATAGTTATTTGGGTACAGTTACCTCCACATCCACCCCATCTACCTGAAAAAAATAAAAGGAATTTCTTCTTCTTTGTTTAAGCAACACTGATTCATTTTCTTCACCTCAGATCAATTTCCAGTTTAGTAATCATCTTTTGTTCTGAATACATAGATTGCACCCTAGGCTGTTAATATCCCTCTCAAAGTCCAAGTAGCGATGCTTGATATATATATGTCTAAACTATCTTATATACAGCATTGCTGTGTATAGCATTTGCACCATGAGCTGACAAACCAAAACATATTTAAACGTGAGATGGCAGATGTATGAGGCTGAAATATTTCAGGTGATGATTTAGGAAAATATTGGATTCAGAGTGTGGAGAGCAAATTCTCTCACAAGAATACTTGCAGGCCGGGCGTGGTGGCGCATGCTTGTAATCCCAGTACTTTGGGAGGCGGAGACCAGAGGATCCGGGTTCACGACCAGCCTCAGCTCGCTCTCTCTCTCTCTCTCTCTCTCTCTCTCCTTAGTGAGGCCCTCTGCAACTTCGTGAGACCTGGTTTCAAAATAAAGTATAAAAAAAAAAAATAGGGCCGGGGGCGTAGCGCGGAGGTAGAATGCTCCTGCGTTCAATCCCTGGTACCGCAAAAAAAAAAAAAAAAAAAAAGAATACTTGCACTTACTATTTTGGCAAAATCAGGTTTGTTTTATGTTTTTTTTTTAATGTGTTTGTGTTGGTTTGCTTAAGCAAGAGAACTTAAGTTACTTCTTGTCATTATTGAACCCAAATAACATAGAACATGTCAAAAATTAATTGATTAGTGATGTTAATTTGTATTTTTCATTCTAAGAATTGCAGTTACTATGTAGTTAGTTTAGTAACTCAGAATTCTACATTAAAAAATATGAAGCTGAGACAGGAGGCTCATAAGTTCAAGGCCAGTCTCTGCAACTCAATGAGGCCCTAAGCAACCTACCAAGACCCTGTTTCAAAATAAAAAAAAAAGGGCTGGGGGTGTAGCTCAGAGGTATAATGTAACTGGGTTCATATGATAGGATTTTGCTTCTTTTCATATATATATTGTAAATAATTTCTAGGGAAAAACCCTGGAAAAAACAATTAGTCTTAACTCCCAATTACCCATATCTCTTTTACATGTCCTATATACAATTTTTCAGCATACAGTGATCTCTGATATCTTCATTGTTTATTTCCAATTCTATTTATATCTATACAATTCTATTGTATAGATAGATTATTGCATTTAATTTCATAAATTGGGATTAAAGTGAATAATCATAAAAGTTACTTGCAAAAACTATAATAGACACACCATAATTAAGCTTTTGTATAGACAATTCATATTTATATAGATAGTTCATAAAACTGGAGACAATTCACTGGAGGCGTATTTCTCAAATATTCAGTAGCATTTTTTTTTACTCCAGTAATTTGTGACTTCATAATTATGTCCTTTCCAATGATCTAAAATTGACAAGCAAAGTCATAATTATTTCTGGTATTCCAAAGAGTAAAAATGGCCCATTCAATTGTTCATGGCTGCTTTTCTTGAATATTCTTTTCAGAAACCATGGTACTTTTTTTGTTTTCTATCTTATATAGTAATTTAATTTATGAAATTAAAACTTTTGGCTTATTTCAAGATAATATACTCTTCTTTTTTCTCTGATATCATTTTAGTTGGGCAATTTTTCCCACATTATGATTTTTTCATAATATTTACCTCTATATAATGATTTCTATGAGATATATTTGAGGTATCATTGTGAAAGTTTGTATTTTACTTTGGTACATTTCAATCATAAATTATATTCACCTTGTATGTAATAAAAACTATTTAAGAACATGAAGGTGATGTGCATATATAGACATATATGAAAACCAGGTAAATATGAAAGTGGTGAGTATGTGTGTGTATAATATATATATATAT